>ML275361.1:0-28997 GCA_005239495.1 Nicotiana undulata | reverse complement strand
AGACCTGAGCCTTTCCCTCATTTTGCATTGCATACAGGGATTGCGGGAATAGACCTGAGCCTTTCCCTCATTTTGCATTGCATACAAGGATTGCGGGCACAAACCGGAGCCTTTCCCTCATTTTGCATTGCATTGTACCTTTACTTTCTTACAGAGCAGGGATTTCGGGCATAGACCTGAGCCTTTCCCTCATTTTGCATTGCATACAGGGATTGTGGGCATAGACCTGAGCCTTTCCCTCATTCTGCATTGCATACAGGGATTGCGTGCATAGAACTGAGCCTTTCCCTCATTCTGCATTGCATACAGGGATTGCGGGCATAGACCTGAGCCTTTCCCTCATACTGCATTGCATACATAGGGATTGCGGGCAGAGACCTGAGCCTTTCCCTCATATTGCATTGCATTGTACCTTTACTTTCTTACAGAGCTTTATATATATATTGCGTTGATCCGAGCATTTGATTATACCGTTTCTTGCTAGCCTTTACTCATAATTCCTGTCGATTATCACCTGCTTTACTTACTTGTTCTCTATATCTGTTACTTTGCAAACCTCAGTAGGGCCTCTACCTGACCTCGTCACTACTTGACTGGGGTTAGGCTTGGCACTTACTGGGTACCGAATGTGGAGTACTCACGCCCTTCTGCGCATGTTTTCCCCATGTGCAGATCCAGGTCCTAGTACGCGGTATCTCAGCTAGCCAGCAGCAGCAGTATCAGGAGACTCGAGGTATAATCTGCAGCGCCCGCAGATCTCCGATTCCCCTTCCTATCTTGAAGTTGTAGTACTTGTAGATGAAACTATATGGTATTTTCTATCCAGTTATACATATTGAGCAGTAGAGTAGCATGTGATGTATATTGATATTCCGGGTTCTGGGTAAAGTAACTGTTAATGCCGAGCGGCGTCGACTTTACTATGATTTATTTCACTTACTGTTATTTTACCTGTTTTATCTAAATTTCGCTTAAGGTATAGGCTTACCTAGTCGTCTAGACTAGGTGTCTTCACGAGACCCAGTCGGAGAGAGAATTGGGTCGTGAAAAGTATAGAGCATGTAAGTGTAAGCACACAGTAAGCAGACTCATACATGGGTTCAGAGTCACTAAAGTCCTAAGGGATTCAAGGGTCTAAGGTATAATAGGTATTTTAGAACTACACAGAACAAAGCAATCACAAAGTACAGGTTATACTACCACACAGAAGTTTAGACTAATAATCAAAGAAACATGACTGAATTAGAACCTAAAGGGGGGTATAAACATGTTGAGTATAAGGAAGGGATCACATTCAGGGACATGCTAATAAGCCATGAAACAGACAGATTAGTTGCAAGTTGAGCAACAGAACCATAAGTAAAAGAAACAGACTAAGAACAAGATGAATTGAAGTAATAAAAGAATCATGTTGTTTTTGAGACTTGAATTGAAATCGGACATACCAAATATAAGAGATAGTAATCACAGAATGAGAAAGAGAGATAGCACAATAGTTAGCCTTGGCTTTCATCCGGCTAACAATTAGATTGTAGCAAGTAGCACAAGAGAAATAAAGCAGAGATTTTAAGTGTAAGAGATAGTTTTGAACCACAGTGTTCCTCTTTTCAGTTTGTCCTAAAGAGAGCATATATATAATAGTTTTAAGGCTAGGTAAATAAGGTAGGAATCATGATAGCATAATAATTGAGGAACTCAGAATCAATCAATCAGAGAATTAAGGCAAGTACTCCCTTAGGTTAAGGGAATTAATTCAAACGGTAAAAACATATAAGGCAAGAAGAATCAGTACATGATTAATAAGGAAGGAATCAATTTGTTTAGTAATTATAGAACTCAGAATCAGTTAAAATAATAATCAGCCCAAGTCTTCCCTTAATTAAGTGAGTCATTTCAAACGGTAAATAAGAGGTAGCAAATAAGGAAAGAATTCAAATAGAAGGAGTATGACAATCAAGGAAAGAATTCAAACATTGTAAGTACAGGATAAGCAATTAAGGCTAGGTACATAAAATCTAATTAAGGAAATAACAATAAGAATCGATTAATAGTGCAGTCAAACACATAATAAAGTAAGAGAATGATCTAAAGTGGTAAAAACAAGAAACGTAGTCAGAAATCAGTAAGAGTATCAACACAGGAAATCAGGGGTTCGAAATAGTATTAATTAAAGGAAAGCCTCATATATTTAAGGAAATATTCAGAATCCGTAAAGAATATCGTGTGAAAATTAGTATAGTACTACTCTCAATCATTCAGGGATTCAAGAATGTAAAACATAGTACTGATTTAAGAGGGACCAACACACATTAGGCAAGAAGCAATAGAATCAAAAGTCCAATACCATAGCAATGTAAGAATCGCATAGAATCAGGATTCAGGCCAGCACATAGTATTAATTAACAGGACATTATGATCATGAGTGCAATAAACAGGTAATAGACAAAATCAGAATCATAAAGGAAATCATGATATAGGAAAAAGTGAATAGTCAGAAAACCCTAATAAGTACGGTAGGGTAAAATCACAGGAAGAATCAGGGGTTACTCATGGAAAAACACATACAAATCAAAGGAACAAATCAATAAAGACATACTCAGGATTAGCATATAGTGTTAAAACTAAAGTTTTAACATAATAAATCGTGACAAAAATGATATTTAACAAAACCGTTTAAGCATATGAGAAAAAATCATAGGACAACACTTAAACTTTGAGGAAATCGTTTTTGAAGAAAAGTTTTTAGAAAACCCTAATTGGAAGTGAAGAATCGCTTAGGAAAAAATAGAAAACCTTTAAAGAAACATCATAATAACTCGTAATGGACATAGATCTATTGTAGATCTAAAAAGATCGAAAGTTTCAAATATTAGGGTTTTACAGAAAACCTCAGAGAAGATGAGAAGAACCTCGAACAGCACTAGCTCAAGTCGCAAGGGTCATAAACCTTGCTCGAAATCAAGATTTGGTGGCTTGAAGTAAACAGAAACACCATGGGTGTGAGTAGACAGGTCCTTGCCCTTTGAGGGCCTTAGGGAAGACATTACCGGCATAAGAGAGCCATGAGAGCATGAGGTGATGAAGGTTTCGAGGTCTCCGCCGAGAGGTGGCCGAAGAAAATGAAGAGAGTCATCGGAAGCTGAAGAGACATAAGTCTCTAGAAGAGACTTAGAGAGAGAGGTATGAGAGTTGGTGAGCAAATGAGAGGGGTTGGGTGTTGGTTCGAATTAATTAAGGAAACAGTGATCTGGGTCGTTGATCTAATTTGACTAACGGCTCAGATTGATCCGGTGTTGGGCCGGGTAGGATATGGTTTGGGCTGGGTATTGAATTGGTTTGTTATAATCTGATGGGTTGGGTTAAAATTAGGCTAGGATTTAAATAAAATGTGGCTAGTTGTTAAATACCCATAAAATCAAATATATGATTACTAAAATAGCCAATAATTATGCAAAAATGAAATTAATGCCACATGGATGAAAATTAAGGTAATTAGCTAATATAAAAATATAAAAATGATTGATTATCGAATTGAAAATAGCATGAATGCGCAATCATGCCATAGTTGCAAAATTTATATAATCCTAATTGAATAGTGTCTAATGGTTTAATTTGTGAAATAGTTAAATCCTAATAGAATTAAATAGGATTACAAATAATATATTGAGCTGGAAAACATTTAGAAATTATTTATGATATACTTTATGAATATACTTCAGGATTACAAATAATATGTTGGAGAAAATACTACTCACATTAAAAGTGATTTTAAAGGTAACATGTAGGTTTAAAAATAATTTTTAGGAAAAATTGGGTATCAACATAGACTAGTAAATAGGCATGCTATTTGCGGGGTAAACAATATAACCATAGGTAGAGGCATAGTAGAAACAAAATGAAATATAATACGAATTGAAGCATGTTGTTTTGGAAACCTTAAACTTAAACTGAGAACATACCAGTTAGAAGAGGAAATAAGTGCAGAGTAATGGAGCAGTAATGTACATTGAAGTGGAGAAGAAATGTATAGAACAATATAGATCAGTGGAATAGTAGTGCAAATAGAGAAGTAGAGTTACTCGGTCTTGGCTTTCAGCCGACTGAGTAGCAAGTAAACAGCACGAAATGCAAGAGAGAATATGTGTGTATGTAAGAGAGAGTTCAAAACAGTAAAATGTTCCTTTGTCTGTCTCTCTGATAATGAAAGAGTGAAGGGTATATATAGTTTTGAAAGTAGGAAGAAAAATATGGTAACAAATAAAAGTCTAGCATAATTATAGAAATAAAGTCTAATTAGAATCAATTAATATAAGTACTCCCCACAATTAAGGAGTCACAGTTCAAACGGATACAATAGTGGTAAACAAGGAAAGAAAACTAATTGAAAGACTGATTTTAATCATACAAAGAGTAGTAAAGAATAGGGCATGCGATTAGGACTAGGTACAGAATATACTGATTAAGGAAAGTATATAAGAATTAATAGACAGCATGTTTACACATATAATAAGGTAGAATATAGTATAATTCTGGAAATCAATCAAGAAAGTCTCGAGAGAGATTCAAATCATAGGGAAGTAGCACCAATTCAGGAAAGTATCACACAAGTAAGGAAATCCTCAAAGTCAGGCAACCAGTATTACTCAAAGGAAAATATCACAATCTTAAGGAAAATATTCGAAAATCAGTAACGGATATAGTGTAAAAATTAATAGAGAACTAATTAAACAGTACTGGAATAACACATATTAAGTAAGAATTTGAAAACCCTAATCATGAAATTAGGGGTTTGTAGCAAATAATTAAAGAACAATAGACATTTTTAGGCATAAGAGACAGAGAATCAGAAACCCTATCAACAATTAGAGCAAGAAATCACAAGAATACATAAAACACACACGAAAGTACAGTAGTTATGCTAGAACAAGTAAACAATAGTGCGAGACAAACTCGAGCTCACAGATCGAACCCAGAAAAATTAGGGTTTTTAACAAGAATGAATCGAACAAAAGGAAAAGCTCAGATGGTGTTTAAACATGATAAAATCATAAGATAATACTGAGAAAATTAGAAGGAAACCGTTTTGTAAAGATTTTGAAACCCTAGTTTTCAAAGTGAGGAAATCGTTCACGAAACAGGAGAATACTTTAAAGAAGAACATAAAATCCACTCATAATATACATATCCGTTACAGATCTTAAGAAATCAGAGGGTTCAGAGTTAGGGTTTTCAAAAGAACCCAGAAAAGAAGAAAGAAACTCAAAAATATTACCGGTCTTTGGCCGAAAAGTGATGGATCTTACTCGAACGGCCATAGATGGCCGGAAAAATGGCATGAGATCGGAGAGGTGAGTTGAACCGCCTCTGGTTCACTTGAGAGCCTCAAAATATGACACACGCAGGGGGGAGCCATAAGGCTGGCGGGAGGTGAGACCTCCATGGTTTCCGGCCAAAGAGCTGGCCAGAGAGGGGAGGTCATAAGCTCAGTTGGTGGAGCGTTTCAGAGAGAGATATGAGAGAACTCAGAGAGACGGCTGAGTGAAATGAGAGGGGGAAATGAGAGATGGGGGGGTAGTCACTTAGGTCTTAATTTGGTAAGGTGGAATCTGGACCGTTGATTTGAATTAATCAACGGTTCAGATTAATAGGTGTTTGGGCCGGGTAGGATTTTAGGTTTGGGTTGGTTTATTGGGTTAAAGTATTGGGTTAGGGGTCCGGGTTTAATTAGGCTAGAATTTAAATAGAAGTGGCTAACTATTAAATACCCAATTAAAACAGATAAATAATTTATAAAAATAGCTAATAATTATAAGAATCAAAGGATGCTTAATAAAGTTCAATTAAAATGATTAATTAGTATTTAAAATATAAAATGGCTAGTTGTTGAGTAAAAATAGCACAAAACATATGATTAGGCTATAATTTCAAAGTTATTACAATTATAGCCAAAGCGCGCCAATTTGGCTAGTTCTGAAATAATTTGATCTTAATAGGACCAAAAATAACATATTAAGTCGAGAAATGCTTAAAATTATTTGTAATACAATTTTAAATTAATTATTAGAAATAAGATATTGGATAAATTAAAAATAAATTAATAAGAATATGGAAAAATTATGGAAAAAATACCAATTCTTATGAAAACCTAACTTTGAAGGTATATATGAAAAGTAAATAATTTGAGGAAAAATTAGGTATCAACAGCTGCCCCTCTTTACCCGGAAAGGATGAAAGAGTTGTCGGGTAAGATATGATGGCCAATTTTTACCGAGCGAAACGGTTTGAAGATATTTAGGCCGCACCCTGGTTTCTGAGTTACCTACATATCCCTTGTTTTACAGGAATCAGGCCGTATGTAGTTCAGGAGTCATCGACGATGATGTTTTACAAGAACGGATGCAACGTATAGGGTTGGATGAGTAAATGGCTTACGAGGATGGTTAGGAGATTTGGAGCGGGACAGCTCCTGCCATGACGGCCGCTGATTGACGGATTACCTACAAATGCGATACAAGCATATATTTTGCATAATTTAAACATGATGCAAATTCCCGTCGGACCATGAATGTTGTCTTCGGACGGTTAAGGATGACGTCCTCAGACCATGATGTCCTGGGCCATGAATTGTTCGATGTAGGATTCGCAAACAAGGAAATGATGTTCTCGGTCCATGAGGATGGTGCCTCCGAATGATGACGCCTTTGAATAATGATATGCAAATGATTAAAAGAGATCCTCAGGCCATGACATGGTGTTCTCGGGCCATGAAGATGGTGCCTTCGAACGATGACACCTTTGGGTAAGTTGGCGATATTTCAACCCATGAAGATGCAATAGTATGATGTTGACAAGACAGAGCTTAGTCTTGCATATTGAAAGGGCAGAGCTTAGCCCAAAGAAAAAGCAAAATAAATAGTTCTTGAGATAGCATTTAGTTTGAAGAAAAAGTAAATTGGAGGCAGAGCTTAGCCTCGGAAGGCAGAACAGTAGCCTTATACAGATGCAGATGGAGAAAGAGTTGAGTCTCAGAAGGCAGAAAATTAGCCTTATGCAGAGATGCGAATGCAGATGGAGACAGCGCTTAGTCTCGGAAGGCAGAAAAGTAGCCTTATGCAGAGATGCGAATGCAGATGGAGACAGCGCTTAGTCTCTGAAGGAAGAAAAGTAGCCTTATGCAGATATGCGAATGCAGATGGAGACAGCTCTTAGTCTTGGAAGGCAGAAAAGTAGCCTTATGCAGATATGCGAATGCAGATGGAGACAGCACTTAGTCTCGGAAGGCAAAAAAGTAGCCTTATGCAGAGATGCGAATGTAGATAGAGAAAGTGTTTAGTCTCGGAAGGCAAAAAAGTAGCCTTATGGAGAGATGCGAATGCAGATGGAGATAGCGCTTAGTCCCAGAAGGCAAAAAAGTAGCCTTATGCAGAGATGCGAATGCAGATGGAGACAGCTCTTAGTATCGTAAGGCAGAAAAGTAGCCTTATGCAAAGCTGAAAATGCAAATGGAGACAGTGCTTAGTTTCGGAAGGCAAAAAAATAGCCTTATGCAGCATTAAAATAAATGACAATAGGAACTCTTAGCTGGTAATAGATTGCGGTATTGTGACCGTTGTAAGCGTTGAGATTATGAAGCATCGTTTGTGCTGATAGTAAGTGTAGGCATGTGCGACGGTCTTGAGAGTCGTGTCTTTAAATAGTATTTTTCCTTTGGCGGATAGTGTGTTTCGGGCTTTTTGTAATCTTTGCGCCTGCATCCAAAGAAAATCGTGAGTTCTATAAATGGGGGAGGTTAGTTCGTATTCCCGCTGGCTTTGCTTGATTCGTTCGGCTTGATCTGATGATACCATTTGTATCATCGGGGTAGCGTTCGCTAACCTGAGCTGTTTCAAAAATAAGTATGCATGATTTTATAAAAGTATGACATAATATATATTTAAAAATAGTTTGGATGAACCGACGACCATGACACGGTTTGAGACATTGCAACCTCTCCTGTCACGGAATTTTGAGGATCCTCCTCAAAATTCTTCCCCAGTTTGATGGGTTGATGTTTTTGATTGTTGCTCGTGCGGCGATCAGCTGAACTTGCTTCTGAATTTTGAGGGTCCTCCTCAAAATTCTGCCCCAATTTCCAATTGCGGGGGAAAATGAAATTTTTATTGAATTGTGACCGAACCCATAGGGCTTCCTATCTATCCCCTCTTAAACGGGAATCAGGTTAGCCATAGTTCAATTTACATCACTGATAAAGCATAAGGATTACACATAGTAACATTTGACTGCATCTGAATTGATTGGTTTTGGCTATACTTCTCCGTTCATTTCTGCAGGTATAAGTGCTCCTCCTGTCAGCACTCGGTGAACCATGTATGGAACTTGCCAGTTGGGAGATAACTTCCATTTGGCTTCATCTTGATGTGGAAATATCTTCTTTAACACCAGCTGCCCTGGTGTGAATTGTCTCGGCTTGACTTTCTTGTTGAAGGCTCTGGTCATTCTGTTCTGATGAGTTGGCCATGATAGACTGCGTTTCACATAATGGCTCTTTACCCATTCTGCGTCGGTGAGCTCAGCCTCTTGTATAATTCTTAAAGATGGAATCTCAACCTCGGCAGGAATGACAGCCTATGTACCATAAACCAACATATA
This sequence comes from Nicotiana undulata, assembly GCA_005239495.1. Lineage (NCBI taxonomy): Eukaryota > Viridiplantae > Streptophyta > Magnoliopsida > Solanales > Solanaceae > Nicotiana > Nicotiana undulata. The sequence goes on along the minus strand of ML275361.1, from coordinate 20,348 downwards.
AGTAGTTTCCCCAGTCGATGTGCGGACTATGGTGCGATATCCTAATAAGGAGAATGATAACTTCTCATGCCACTGCTTGTGCCTTTCTATCATCTTTCTTAGTATCTTCTTGATGTTTTTGTTGGCGGCCTCTACAGCTCCATTCATTTGCGGTCAATAGGCCGTGGAATTATTGTGTTTGATCTTGAAAGTTTCACACATGGCTTTCATCAAGTCACTGTTGAGATTGGAACCATTGTCGGTGATGATTGACTCAGGAATTCCGAATCGGCACACAATACGGTCGCGGACAAAGTCTGCCACGACTTTCTTAGTTACTGCTTTGTAGGAGGCTGCTTCGACCCATTTAGTGAAGTAATCAATGGCTACCAGGATGAACCTGTGTCCGTTGGAGGCAGCAGGCTCGATTGGTCCAATAACGTCCATGTCTCAAGCGGCGAACGGCTATGGTGAGCTTGTTGCATTAAGCTCGCTTGGAGGTACCTTTATCATGTCTGCATGTATCTGACAGCGTGGCATTTCTGGACATACTGGATGCAGTCCGCTTCCATAGTAATCCAAAAGTAACTAGCCCGGAGTGTCTTCTTTGCTAAGACAAAACCGTTCATATGTGGACCGCAGGTCCCAGCATGAATTTCCTGGAATTTCCTCTAGTAGTTTTGATGCTTCCTTTGCGTCGACACATCTTAATAATCCCAAATCGGAAGTCCTCATATACATGATTCCTCCGATGTGAAAGAAGTTGTTGGACAGTCTCCGTAGTGTGCGTTTCTGAGTGGGATTCTCAAGCTCTGGGTAATCTTCTTTTTCCAAATACTCCTTGATGTCATAAAACTAAGGATTTTTGTTTGCTTCCTCTTCGACATGGGCACAATAAGCTGGTTGGTTACGGATCTTCACTGGAATGGGATCAATGAAGTTCTTGTCCGGATGTTGTATCGTTGAGGACAAAGTAGCCAATGCATCGGCAAACTCATTCTGGATTCTAGGGACATGCCGAAATTCTATCTTCGTGAACCTCTTTCTCAGTTCCTGTACGTGGTGTAGACACAGCAGTATCTTGGAATTCATGGTTGTCCATTCTCCTTGTACCTGATGTAGCAGTAAGTTCGAATCACCAATCACTAACATCTCTTGAACGTTCATGTCAATGGCCATGTTGAGCCCCAGGATGCAGGCCTCATATTCAGCCATGTTGTTGGTGCAGGGGAACCTGAGTTTGGCAGATAACGGATAATGTTGACCAGTTTCTGATATTAGAACCGCTCCAATACTGACTCCTTTGAAGTTTGCTGCTCCATCGAAGAACAACCTCCAACCGTCATAGGATTCTGCAATGTCTTCTCCTATGAATGATACCTCTTCATCAAGAAAATACGTTTTTAGAGGTTCGTATTCTCCGTCTACGGGGTTCTCAGCTAGGTGGTCTGCCAGGGCCTGTCCCTTGGCTGCTTTCTGAGTCACATAGATAATGCCGAACTCACTCAGCAGGATTTGCCACTTGGCCAGCTTAACAGTGGGCATGGGCTTCTAAAAGATGTACTTCAATGGATCCATTCTCGATGTGAGATATGTAGTATAGGCGCAGAAATAGTGCCTCAGCTTCTGAGCGACCCAAGTCAAAGCGCAGCAGGTGCGTTCCAATAGAGAGTGCCTAGCCTCGTATGAAGTGAACTTCTTGCTGAGATAATAAATAGCATGCTCCTTTCTTCCTATTTCATCATGCTACCCCAGAACACAGCCGAAATCTCATCGCGAGGTAGAGTAGCAAAGGTCTACCTGGCTTAGGTGGTACCAAGACTTGTGGTGTTGACAAGTACTCCTTAATTCTATCGAAGGCCTTTTGACAATCATCGGTCCACTTAGTTGCGGAGTCCTTCTTCAGCATCTTGAAGATCGGCTCACAGATAACTGTAGATTGTGCTATGAATCGGCTAATGCTGTTAAGCCTCCCCAAGAAACTCATCACATCTTTCTTGTTCCTTGGCGCCGGTAGTTCTTGAATGGCTTTGACCTTTGACGAATCCGGTTCTATTCCCCGGCGGCTCACAATAAACCCAAGAAACTTCCCAGCAGGAACCCCGAATGCACACTTCGCGTGGTTCAGCTTCAGATTGTATTTCCGCAACCTTTTGAAGAACTTCCTCAAGTCTTCTATGTGATCAATGGATTTCTTGGATTTGATAATAACATCATCCACGTATACCTCGATCTCTTTGTGAATCATATCGTGGAAGATAGTGGTCATAGGCCTCATGAAGGTGGCCCCTGCATTCTTCAGGCCGAATGGCATCATCTTGCAACAGTACACTCCCCACGGCGTAATGAAAGTCATTTTCTCAGCATCTTCCTCATCCATCCAGATCTGATGATAACCAGCGAACTAATCTACGAATGACTATAGCTCATGTTTGGCACAGTTGTCAATCAGGATGTGTATATTTGGTAAGGGGAAGTCGTCTTTTGGACTGGCCCAGTTGAGATCTCGGTAGTCGACACAGAGTCTGACCTTCCCATCCTTCTTTGGTACTGTCACAATGTTGGCTAACCATGTCGGGTATTCAACTACCCTGAGAACTTTGGCGTTGATATGCTTGGTAACTTCTTCCTTGATTTTAAGACTCATATCGGGTTTGAACTTTCTGAGCTTTTGCTTTACTGGTGGACATATTGGATTGGTTGGAAATTTGTGAGCCACAATAGACGTACTTAGACCAGTCATGTCATCATACGACCGGGAGAACATATCCTCATACTCTTTTAGAAACTCTGCATATTCTTTCTTTTCTGATGGTGAAAAATGAACGCTGATGCGAGTCTCCTTGACATTTTTCGAATCTCCCAGGTTTATAACTTCAGTCTCGTCCAGGTTGGACGTAGGTATGTTCTCAAAATTCTCAACTTCTTTGACAATCTCGTCAGGTATGTCATTTTCTTCTGAATCAACGCTCGTTTGTTGCGTTGTCTCGTTGCATGTCACAGTCATCGGTTCATCAAGACAAGTAATAGTAATGATGTATATGTAAAGTAATGAGAGAAAAATTATAGCAATAAATATTGATTCATAAGAAAAATTGAAAATGCTTTTGATAAATTGTTTTGAACATTTGAAGATCTTGTTGCAGGAATTAAAATGCGAAAAACGAAATCATTTTGTGAAGAAAAACAATGGATAGTGCTTGTTTTAGCCTTGCTACCCCGAGGCTCGTCGGGCTTCAGTTGTCCTGATAGTCCAATTCTTGAGGTATGTCCCTCTGCTCACAGCTTGTATGGAAGGGCCTTCCTCCCCCTCCTCCTCGAGAATAACGCAGCAGTCCATATCACTGTTCTCCAGAAACAAGTTCCTCATTGCTGCAAGTGCTTCTTCTTTGTCTGATCCATAAATAATGTCGGCTTGTTGGAAGGTCTGCTCCAGATGTGGTATTGGCTGCTCCAAAGGGTAGTAAGGACCGCGCCAAGGTGGCGACCAGTTGTTACACTCTTGCCAAGTATAGTCGTACCCCGGACCAAAAGTGGTGCCATGGCTTTTGATCTTGATAGGTTTGGAGATTCCTTGGAGGTTCTTGCTGAGCCCTTTGCCATGTTCGTACCCACTCCAGCTTAGTATACTGTCGATTTTACTATCCCGCCATCTGTCTTTGTCGATAGCATTGACCCGTTCAATGTGGTGGGAAGTTTCTCCACCTAGCTTCCTTCTTCCCTCGATTGCCGGAATAGTCTGGCGGCTGTAAATAGGGTTGCTACCATCACCATGAATAATCACCTCTTGGTGATTCCATTCGAACTTCACTGCCTGATGCAGCGTGGATGTTATGACCCCAGCAGCATGGATCCAGGGTCGTCCTAATAACAAGTTGTAGGACGCTAGTACATCTATCACTTGGAAGTCCACCTCGAACAAAGTTGGCCCCATTTGCAAGCATAGGCTTATCTCACCAATGGTGGACCTTTCAGATCCGTCGAAAGCTTTCATAATAATTTCTCCATGCAGCCCTTTACCCAATTTCTTAAGTGTTATCAACGGACAGATGTTAAGACTGGATCCTCCATCGATCAGGACTCTGGTGATGAAATAATCTCTGCATTGCACAGTGATGTGCATCGCTTTGTTAAGGTCCAACCCTTCAGCTCGTCCTCATGGAAAGTGATCTTATGGCTTTCCAACACTTGGCCCACCATATTGTCCATTTCCTCGCTGGTGATATTGTTCGGCACATACGCTTTATTCAACACCTTCAACAAAGCACTCATGTGAGTCTCAGAATTCTGCAACAAAGAGAGAATGGATATTTGTGATGGCATCTTGTTCAATTGGTCCATGACCGAGTATTCCTTGGTCTGTACTTTTCTCCAAAGCTCGTCCGGACCTGTCTCAATAAGGGAAGGCCGATTGGAAGCCTGCCTGCTGGATTCAGCCAGATGTTCAGGGGTATAGACTCTGCCATTTTGGTCATACCTTGTGCTGCGACAGCTTCTTCAGTCTTGACCTTGCCTTTTCTTCTCGCCTCGGTTGTATAGTCCCAAGGTATAGCATTTGTATAGAAGGGTGGCATGGTTAACATCGCCACTGGATTGGTGCAGTTATCCTTACTTCAAATGGAATATGTGCCTGGGGTGGCAAGGTTGCAACCTCAAATGGTACAGGTGCATTTGCTGGAGACGCGAACTCAACTTCAATTGGTACTGGTGTCTTTGCGGGTGGTGCCGCTTCAAACTCGAGAGGTATGGACATATTTACCTTAGCATTCTCATACGGTTGAATCTGGACTATGATCAGGTTGAGAGTGACTGTCGGTTTCTTTGGGTCATCGCCTTCTACGATCAACCTGATTGATCCCTCGGGATCCCAATCACCTTCTATTTCAATCATGTGGATACCTCCACCCTTATGGTCCGGCAGAGGATTGTTGCGGACGTTCGGAGCGAGATCTTTTTCCACAATGATCTTGTTATCAATTAGGGACTGTATCTTGTCTTTCAAAGAGAGGCATTCATCAATGGTGTACCCCTTCATGCCGGAATGGTATGCACAGGATTTGTTTGGGTTAACCCTTTGAGAAGGATTCTCAGGGGTTGCAGCAGAGATGGGGGTGACATAACCAGCGGCTTTGAGCTTCTCATACAACTGGTCGATGGGTTCAGCGATGGCGGTATACTGTTTTGGAGGTCTGCGATCAAAATTAGGACGAGGTCTAGGGAAGTTTTGGTGTGCAGGGGGGTGATTGGTAATAGGATGGCTGGGAATTATAAGCGTGGTAAACAGGAGCGGGTTGGGAGTATCTGGGTGAAGTAGGTTGATATGTCGATGGTGGAGATGATTGATAAGTTGGTGGTGGAGCTTGGTAATTCGGGGTTGGTTGGTATGTGAGTGGTGGTGTTGGGTAGATTTGGTATTTGAGTGGGGACTTGTCTCTCTGTGCAACCATCACGGCTCTCACGGCCCTTTTCTTGGACACACCACCGGACTGTAAAGCCTTATTCGTAGCTTGTAAGGCTTCAAAATTTGTGACTATATGTCTTTTAATGCCTTCTTCGATCCTTTCCCCCAGCTTGATAATATTAGAGAATTTGTGGTTCTCAATCATCATCAACTGTTCATAGTACTGCGGGTCCTGGACCCGGACAAAGAACTTGTTCATATGCTCCTCTTCTAAGGCGGGTATGACCTTAGCAGCTTCGGACCTCTAGCGAGTAGCATACTCGTAGAATGTCTCCGTGGGCTTATTCTTCAAATTCTGAATCTAGAACACGTCTGGTGCGTTCTCTGTATTAAATCTGAATCTGTCCATAAAGTCAGATGTCATGCTCACCCAGTTTGACCACTTCTTGGGATCTTGGCTGATGTACCAAGACAATGCATCTCCTTTCAAACTTCTCATGAACAGCTTCACGTGGACCCTTTCATCCTTCCCCACTCCAACCTGCTTGTCACAATAAGTCCTCAGATGGACCCTTGGATCCCTGTACCATCAAACATTTCGAACATCGGAGGTTTGTACCCCTCAGGTAGTTCGGCATCAGGTTGTATGCAGAGGTCCTCATAATTCAACCCTTCGACTCCCTTGATTCCCTTGAGGTCTTGAACCCGGCTGGTCAGCTTCCTAAGTTCCTCGGCCAAGTTCTTAATAAGCAGGTCCTTTTCATCAGACTCAGGTGTGTATGGGATATGTGGAGTGGAGTGTGGCATGGTTTCCACGTAGATTGGATTGTTGGGGTGGCATGATGCATGGGTGTGGAAATGGTCGTTTGTGGAGTCTTGAGGTTCTGGGATAAGTAGTGGAGTGTTATTTGGGGTATGGAAGGTGTTGCATTGGTTCTTTGGTGGAATAGTGTGATGGCGAAATGCAGGATGATTCTGCTATTTTGGGACATTCTGAGGAGGTGTAGGGTTTTGAGTGTTGGGAAAGTTGACATCTGGGACGTTGAGGGAGAATGATAGGTTGGCCAGATTTCGAACCTGATCAAGTTCTTCTTGGAATTTCAATAACTTCTGTTCGAGTGGTGACATATTCTCATTAGGAACCCGACTACCTTAGACATCAGTGGCCTCAAATCGTTCAGATGTGATCTCCTTCCTGATGTTGTTTAAATCTTCCATTTTATCCTTGCCTTTGTTCTTGCCTTTGGGAGGACTAGGAGGAGGAGTGGGTGGAGGGCCCCTAGATCTTGTGAGATAAGCTAATGATGCCAGAGTGCACGAACTAACCTTTGGGGAGGGGAATAAATAAAGAAATACACAAAACAAAACAAAAAGGTATCCAAGTTAGTGAGGATTATGAAAAAGTATTGCAATATTTAAACACATAGTGCGGAAATGTAAAGTGCGTCCTAATTTGGGAACATCTTTTGTGCCCGAGGTAGGCCTAGCGAAAAATTGATTTGGAGAACCTAAAATGCTAAATACCTCATTTTATTGATAAGAAAATAGACGAATCCCAAAATGACACTAAATAAGCAGGAAATAAAATCACTAATGGCCATTGGCCTTATTACATCAATAAAGCGAAAAAGTAAATTCCTATCTACTTGGTCCCAGAAGGACCTTCCCAAGACTCGGCATTCTTGCTTCCCTCGAACAGCTTCCCCAACTCGCGAAGTCCCAGCAACAGGTATGCTCTAGCTAGATGTCCACCTTCAACTCAACAATCTTGGGTGGATATTGGAGACCATGCCGAATCTGGGGACTTCGTGCCTCATATTTTTGCAAGGCAAAAAAGGTTAGGACCTTAACCCCACCAGACTCGACTATTTAATATCAACAATTAGCATGAAGCATTTAGTTCTCCAAATAAATGCACAGAATGTGATGTCGTCCGTTTGGGTTTAGGAAACCCAGTGGACTTTGGACAAGGCTTTCTTAAAAGCTATCGTGCAGACAACACTTTAGCTTGGATAGGTTTGACCATGATGCATGCAACAGTATAACATAGTAATGTTTCTATGGGGTTTTAGACTGGTACCCTTGAGCGGACAACTCAAGGGGGAAAGGCATGGAACCGTCGACTGCACCGCTGATCGACTAGTTTTACCGCAAATAAGCCTTTCTGAATTTAGGGGGTAATAATATAGGAAGAGCGCAACCACTCATCCAGCGTTGCTATAGTATTTGTTTGGCACGAGTGGAGTATGAATGTTGAGCATGATTATGCAATAATAAGCATTAAAAGCAGGTTGTCATGTATTTGCACGTTAAGAAAGCGGTAAATACAACAGTTATAATTTAAAGCTGTTACAAAGGAAAACAAGGGAACATGTCAGTTTTTTGGAAGGAATAAATAATTTAAAGAGATAAACGATTAATTGTACATAAAAGGGGAGAAAAGGAAATGGTGCAAATATCAAACAAAGTGTACTCAGACAAATTCACAAAGAGGTTGGTAATGGTAAAGCCTATAGTCCCCAGCAGAGTCGCCATGCTCTCGCGACCCCTTTTTCCTCGCGGAGATCGGGTTTATGACATTTGGTTGAGGCAACTCTTTGCTTTTGGGAAAGGGCTTTGCATTTTGAAGAGTCGCCACCTAACGATTTTGGGGTGCGTTAGGGCACCTAGGGGGTTCATCTACAACTATGTTGTTAACCAGAGATAGGGTAAGGGCTTGATATTATCCTAAGGGGAAGGTGTTAGGCACCCCTCAGGATCCACATGTGTGGTTCCCGGCCAAACAGCTTTAGTAAATTTCTACAGTTTTAGCAAAACAAACAAGTAGGGATCAAATAATAGGGGATTTAAGTCTAAGTATACAGATATTTGAGCACAATTAATGAAAAGGTTATATTTTGAAAAGAGTTAAAATATAAAAGTAAAAGGGTATACTAGGTTTATAATATGGATCACATCAATGCAATACCCGGTATGGCACTCCTCAAAGAAGGGCTACACGTGGTATTAGCGCACCGGTCATCATATCCATATTCTACCCTTTCCCCACCCCGTGAAGGTAACTAAAGCGTGTGTTGGTCACGAACTATATTGCATGCTGTTACCCGTCCCTTTCCTATCAGTCCTGGAGGAAATTAGGACTTCTATCCTAAAAGGAAATTTTTGGGTGGACCCTCAGGTTTAAAGGTAAAAACACTAAGGCGACATATAAGAACAAATAGGACTGCAAATAAGGGAGAGCATGTAAAACAGATAGAGGCTCAAGTATCCCTCCACATATATTGCACATAAAAAGCATGTCTCATACACAAATTAAGGTCCAGGTTTAGTTCCTAAGCATGATGTCTAAATGATAATAGCAGAGTCAGTTTTATTACCTAACTCAGAGGAAGTCCTAATCAACCTTGCCTACTGATTTTAACATGTTGATAGTTAACATAGTCACACAGAAAGATCTGGTTTTATTCCCTTGTAGTCAATTACCTAAGGCTTGCCTAGGTGTAAAATAACATGCAGTAGTCATACAGATTTGTTAAGGATTCCAGATTATCAATCCTAATAGCATATGATTCTAAGTGTTTACAAAAGACTGATTGCCAGTTTATTATAACATGGGACTGTTTCAGGCATGTGTATTTAACTGAGTGTAGTAAGCGAGCATGATCCTATTGCATGATGTCTAATACAGCATGATAACTTAAACATGGATTTCTAATTGCATACAGAACCACATCATTATGCACAATTTCAGGAACAGCATAGGTGTTAGTTTTAATATGTTTACCTAAAAAATAGGATCTCTAAGTGCATAGGCATGGTAAAACATGATTGCGGCTTTGTTAACATAATTATTCTAAGGAATGCTTTTTAGATTACATTTCATAATACATGGACAGGATCATATGATAGTAGTTTTTTGTTGTTATTATTGATCCTATGAGCAGGATTTCTAAGTGAAGGCAATGAATGATGATATGCTGAAAGTAAAGTAGATGTATGAACCTAAGTGACATGGTATCTAAATGCATGACATACTTGATATGTTATTCCTAAACATGGTTACTATTGCGCACATAGAAAAGTAAACCTAGAAACATGATTTCTACCCATACTTATACTATAACATGCATATCCCCACCCATTTTCACTATCCAACCGCAGAATCATTTTTACAAATAATTATTACAGGCCTCTGAATATGAATTACATAATTAAAAATAGGAAAAGAAGAAGTTAACTACAGGGAGCCTTCCATTATAGGCCCAAGTTTCCAGATCCTTAATGACATTGATTCACAACCTTGCACATGATCCAGGTGTGTCAAAGTTCCCTAAGGATCTCAAGGGATCCCGGGCAGTGCTCACACCCAAATTCATTGCCAAACTTTGAGTAAGTGCAATGTGGAAGAGCCAGCCTTAATGTGTCAGAGTTCAGAGGGAGCTCATAAGGGTCCCTAAGTAGTCACACATTACGGGGGAAGAACCTAAACTTCTAAGAGTATGTGAGAGTGCTTGACATAGTTTTGAAAGAGTTGATTCAAAAAACAGTTTTGAAAATGGTTTTGGAGAGTAACATAAGAGTTTGCTTTAGTGAAAACCAGTTTGATGAAAAGGATCATGACAGTTAACAAACTCATATCAAACAGCAGACATGGTTCAGGAAACAAACACAAGCAGGGAAGATGGTATTGGGAACAAGTAAGTCACACAATAGAACTAGATTTGCACGCAGGTTAGCACTAAAGAAGTACTACAATACTTAAATAATCACAGCAGTAGTTTATCACAAAGAATTTATGCCAGGAACTCAACAACATTAGATTGAGGGATGCTAAACAGGTTCATACATTAAGTTCAGGGAAAGGGTTCAGGATCACATAGTAGTTAGGGGGCCATGAATATCTGCTGATAATATGCTGGGATTAGGGGGTAAGGCACAAGTGCAATGAAACAGATAAGAAAGTAATAGACATGATGAATTAAAGTAATCACATAGATAGACTAGTAAATAGGCATGCTATTTGCGGGTTAAACAATAAAACCATAGGTAGAGGCATAGTAGAAACAAAATGAAATGTAATATGAATTGAAGCATGTTGTTTTGGAAACCTTAAACTTAAACTGAGAAGATGAGGAAATAAATGCAGAGTAATGGAGCAGTAATGTACAGAGAAGTGGAGAAGCAATGTATAGAGCAATATAGAACAGTGGAACAGTAGAGCAAATAGAGCAAATAGAGCAGTAGAGTTACTCAGTCTTGGATTTTAGCCAACTAAGTAGCAAGTAAACAGCAAGAAATGCAAGAGAGAATATGTGTGTATGTAAGAGAGAGTTCAGAACAGTAAAATGTTCCTCTGTCTGTCTCTCTGATAATGAAAGAGTGAAGGGTATATATAGTTTTGAAAGTAGGCAGAAAAATATGGTAACAAGTAAAAGTCTAGCATAATTATAGAAATAAAGTCTAATTAGAATAAATTAATATAAGTACTCCCCACAATTAAGGAGTCACAGTTCAAACGGATACAACAGTGGTAAACAAGGAAAGAAAACTAATTGAAAGACTGATTTTAATCATATAAAGAGTAGTAAAGAATAGGGCATGCGATTAGGACTAGGTACAGAATCTATTGATTAAGAAAAGTATATAAGAATTAATAGACAGCATGTTTACACATAAAATAAGGTAGAATATAGTATAATTCTGAAAATCAATCAAGAAAATCTCGAGCGAGATTCAAATCATAGGGAAGTAGCACCAATTAAGAAAAGTATCACACAAGTAAGGAAATCCTCAAAGTCAGGAAAAGTATTACTCAAAGGAAAATATCACAATCTTAAGGAAAATATTCGAAAATCAGTAATGGATATAGTGTAAAAATTAATAGAGCACTAATTAAACGGTACTGAAATAACACATATTAAGTAAGAATTCGAAAACCCTAATCATGAAATTAGGGATTCATAGCAAATAATTAAGGAACAGTAGACATTTTTAGGCATAAGAGACAGAGAATCAGAAACCCTATCAACAATTAGAGCAAGAAATCACAAGAATAGATAAAACACACACGAAAGTACAGTAGTTATGCTAGAACAAGTAAACAATAGTGCGATAAAAACTCAAGCTCACATATCATATCTAGAAAAATTAGGATTTTTAACAAGAATGAATCGAACAAAAGGAAAAGCTCAGATGGTGTTTAAACATGATAAAATCATAAGATAATACTGAGAAAATTAGAAGGAAACCGTTTTGTAAAGATTTTGAAACCCTAGTTTTCAAAGTGAGGAAATCGTTCACGAATCAGGAGAATACTTTAAAGAAAAACATAAAAGCCACTCATAATATACATATCTGTTACAGATCTGAAGAAATCAGAGGGTTCAGAGTTAGGGTTTTCAAAAGAACCCAGAAAAGAAGAAAGAAACTCAAAGATATTACCGATCTTTGGCCGGAAAGTGATGGATCTTACTCGAACGGCCATAGATGGCCGGAAAAATGGCATGAGATCGGAGAGGTGAGTTGAACCGCCTCTGGTTAACTTGAGAGCCTCAAACGATGACACACGCAAGGGGGGGAGCCATAAGGCTGGCGGGAGGTGAGACCTCCATGGTTTCCGGCCAAAGAGGTGGTCGGAGAGGGGAGGTCATAAGCTCAGTTGGTGGAGCGTTTCAGAGAGAGAGATTAGAGACCTCAGAGAGACGGCTGAGTGAAATGAGAGGGGGAAATGAGAGATGGGGGGTAGTCACTTAGGTCTTAATTTGGTAAGGTGGAATCTGGACCGTTGATTTGAATTAATCAACGGTTCAGATTAATAGGTGTTTGGGCCGAGTAGGATTTTAGGTTTGGGTTGGTTTATTGGGTTAATTGATTGGGTCAGGGGTCCGGTTTTAATTAGACTAGAATTTAAATAATAGTGGCTAACTATTAAATACCCAATTAAAATAGATAAATAATTTATAAAAATAGTTATTAATTATAAGAATGAAATTGATTCTTAATAAAGTTCAATTAAAATGATTAATTAGTATTTAAAATATAAAATGGCTAGTTATTGAGTAAACATAGCATAAAACATATGATTAGGCTGTAATTTCAAAGTTATTGCAATTATAGCCAAAGCGCGCCAATTTGGCTAGTTGTGAAATAATTTGATCTTAATAGGACCAAAAATAACATATTAAGTCGAGAAATGCTTAAAATTATTTATAATGTAATTTTATAATTAATTATTAGAAATAAGATATCTGATAAATTAAAAATAAATTAATAAAAATATGAGAAAATTATGGAAAAAATACCAATTGTTATGAAAACCTGACTTTTAAGGTATATATGCAAATTAAATAATTTGAGAAAAAATTGGGTATCAACAGTGTCACCAAGTCATGAGCGTCTAAGTATTAAACTATAAAGCCAATGTCTAAATATCAGTACAAAACGGAAAGAAATGTAGGAGTAACAAGGTCCTACGGACGTTGGCAGCTACCTAGCAGTCTCTGAAAGTCAAACAGGCCTGGACTCAACGGTCTCTATGCTCTGACACACCTGGATCTTCACATGTAGTGCAGGGTGTAATATGAGTACAACCGACTAAGCAAGTGACAACAATAAATAAGGAATTGAGAAGTAGTGACAAGCTATACAGAAAAATTTAGTTAATAATTTTCACAGTTAAGAGTAAACATGAGTAAAACATCAGTTATATAATTACCAATTCCAACAAGACAAATATCAGCTAAATACAACAACAAAGTGAAATAGATAAAATCTCAAAAGTACTGTCACTCAAACCCTCAATAACTTGACACTCAACTCTCAGCCCTCAATGCACACAGTCAATAGGTACCTACGCTCACTGGAGGTGTTCAGACTCCAGAGGGGCTCCTACAGCCCAAGAGTTATAATTTGCACGGACAACTCACGTGCTATCACATCATATCAAGGACCCCACGGACAACTCACGTGCCATCATATCACATCAAAATCTACACGAACAACTCACGTGCTAAAATTATTCTCAAAAGGAAAGCAACCCAAATCAAAGTATTACAGTGTATCAGCAGGGAGATAGAAGAGGCTGAGGTAAACATGTACAAGAATCACTATGACTGAGTATAACTAACATGAGCAGGTATATAGCCTAAGTATGATTTCTAACATGAAAGCTAGTCAAATTCCTAGCAGACAGGAATGCACATAAACACAAATAAAGGTTATTAGACTTCCTAGCCTCATGGGATGGACCAAGTCTCAATCCCTCACGGCGTGCACCAACACGCTTGTCACCTAGCATGAGTGCCACCTCCAAACAGTCACATTTTACCAAACTCTGGGTTTCATACCCTCAATACCAGATTTAAAATTGTTAATTATCAACTTTGTAGAAATCCTACTCCGGAATGCCCTTTCCTCTCGAACCGGCTTCCAAATGACCTGAATCTAGCCACAAGTAATAAAATATGATCAATATGAGCTAAAGGAATGAATCCCACAATGAAAATACCAAATTATAGGCCAAATCCTGAAATTCACTCAAACCCGACCGTCGGGCCCACGTCTCGAAATCCGACAAACGTCACAAAACCCGGAAGAACATTCACGCACGAGTCTACCCATACTAAATTCATCAAAATTCAACCTCATTTGATCCCCAAATCTCCAAATTACTCTCTCCAAAATCCCAAGCCCTAACCCCTTATTTCACTTCAAAAATACTACTAATTAGGGGGGAAATCAATAGGAAAACACCATAGCTAATGATAATAGAGCTCAAGCAACTTACCTCAGGGAATACTTTGAAATCCCTCTCAAAATCCCCAAAATCCGAACTCAAAAATGATGAAAATGGTGAAAAATCTCGAAGTCTTCTATTTGTAGGTTCTGCCCACCTGCAACTCAAAATGTATACCTACGGACCCGCTTTTGCGAAATAATCTCCTCATCTGTGGAAAATCACTTAAGTTCCCATCTCCACACATGTGCTCCCTATCCGCTTATGCGACCTCGCAGGTGCAAAAAGACATGGAGACCTCGCACCTGCGACCACTGCCACTCCTCCTCTCTTCCACTTCTGGAGACAACTACCCGCTTCTGCGAACTCGCAGATGCGCACACCCATTCGCACCTACGATTTTCCCCAATCCAACTCACCTCCGCATTTGCGCCAATCCAACCGCACCTGCGGCAATATCCTCGCATGTGCGATTACACCATCAGCAGGCCAACTTCAGCAATTCACCAAACTTCAAACTTGCTACGTTAACCACTTGAAACACACCTGATGCCCTCAAGACCTCAACCAAACATGCCAACAAGTCATATAACCCCATACAAACTTAGTCAAACCTTCGAATCACCCAAAACAACACCAAAAAATCATATTACCCTCGGATTCAAGCCTAACCCCATACATATTGATTACTCGAGGACTATCATCGATAGTCAACATGTTTGAATTAAAAAGAACTCGTAAGACCTCAAAGAGGAATCCCTCGACGAAAAGGCTAAGGCCATCACACTCAGGGACTAACATTTCGAACAAGTTTGAAATATTATCGGGAAATAAGTCCAAGAGACATACCCGAAGGCTACATCCATATGAAAGACTACGGTCATATGAAAAGACCATGGCCAAAATAATGCGACTCAGAGACGTTTGGCTTCCGCCATAAACTAAGGCCTTTAAACATTATAGAAATACGGTTAAACAAGGCTATCCTCGGCAATGCAAGGGTTTTGATAAAATCAACCCCAAATAATTTGAAGGCTTCGATAACATCAGCCTTTGAGATGATAAATCATCTCAACACAACCAAGCTAAGAAAATCTTGGTTCCGATCGTCCAACCCTCGAAAAACCCAATGGGTATAAAAAAATATACACTAAGTCATGAGAAACTTTCACTAAGTATTTTAGCCGAAAAGGAAAAATTATAGCCACTTTTGGAGGCCAAACAGGCCCGACTTAAAGAGCCTAAGGGACGATATAAAAGAGCCTAAGGGCTGACACACTAAGGGTTCGAGATTTCATCATATCCGAACCCAAGGGTTCGATCACCCTGAGCTAAAACAAACATTATTGACCATGGATCGAAGACTTGTCACTATTCGACGCTAAAGGTATATACCTCGAAGGTTCGAGCCTTATTCAAACCTGGTCGTGGCAAAGAAAAATTCAAGAAGGAATCTCAAACATCCAAATCGAAGAATGATATTATTACAAAAAAATGTAAAGCAAGAAGGATTGAGAAAACATTCAAGGAAACTTCTTCTTTTATATATACATTCAAAAGATGGCATGTACTAAGAGTTCAACAAAAAGAAATACAAAGAGGAAGCTCATAACTACACCGAGGGAGAATACCCACTTTCAGGGGCAGTTTCCCCTCCTAGAACCATTTCTCCCTCTAGGGCAGCATCTGTTTCTCCCTCGGGGGTAGCCTCTCCATCGGGAATGGTCTTCATTTCTGAACTCGCCTTGGCCGCCTTCGACATCGTCATCATCAATAGAGGAGATGAGGAATCGGGCATCGGCTTCATCCGCCTTTGCTTTGGTTATCTCCTCAGAGAGATCGAAGCCCCTAGTGTGAACCTCCTCAAGAGTCTCCCTTCGAGATCGGCACCTGGCATAGTCGTTGCTCCGCTTTTCCCGAGCAACAACTTCTCTCAGCTCCATTTGAGCAGCTTTGGTGTCCCTCAAGTACATGAAAATAGTTTTATTAGCCGTAATCTGAATCTTCTTGGCTTCGACCGTGGCTTCAACAACTTCGGCTTCGGCCTTTGCAAGATTAGCCCCGAGTTCATCAATTTTTTTGGCCTGCGCCGAACTTCTCTCTTTGGTGTTACGAAGATGAGTGTCGGTAGCAGCTAGTTTCGTCAATGAAGCTTCCTTCGCCGCAGCCAGGAGGTCCATCTTTTCTTTCCATTGGTTGCACTCGGCATTGAACCGGCCAACCTCACCTCGAAAATGCTCCAACATCTCCACCTTCTATTACATCTGATACATCAAAGTATTAGCTTCCGTAGTTGGGAGACGAAGGCCATACTCTTTCAAAATGTTAGTTACCTGCTTCTCCAAATCGTCTTCGTATTCTCGAGCCCTGGTCAACTCCGCCTGTAGGTTTTTAAGCTTCTCCCCCATTTGAACACAAAGGAGCCTCAGGGCCTTCTCTTCACCCAAGGATTTGTTCCGCTCGACCTCACATTGGCTCAGCTCGGCCTTAAACTTGGTAAAAGCCTACAAAGAAAAGGAATGATCAGTCAAAGCAAGGAAGGAAATTGCAACCTTGAGAGAATTGATGCATTAAGAATTGAGGCTTACCTTAGAGAAGAGACGTTGGGCCACTTCGAAGGTCGAGGACACATCGATAAGATTGGCATCATCGACCCTGGTGAAACAACCTTAGAAAGGATCATCTTCACTAGGGGCTTTGCCTAACTCGGGCGTTTTTAGGGCCTAAGCATCCCTTATGGACTCTTCGGAGTTTTCCGGTAATGACGAAGAATGGCCCATTGTCAAGGCCCCAGGCAGGTCGCGCGAGGCGCTATGTTCGACCATGGGTTGTTGATACCCAATTTTTCCACAATATTTTTAAAATTGCATATATACCTTCAAAATCATGCTTTCATAGCAATTGGTATTTTTCTATAATTTTCCGATATTTTTATTAATTTATTTTAATTCATCCAGCATTTTATTTCCAATAATTAATTACGAAATCGCATTACAAATGATTTCAAAAGCATTTCTTGATTTAATTTATTATTTAGGGTCCTACTAAGACCAAATTATTTCACAATTAGCCAAGTTGGCACTCTTTGGCTATAATTCCAATAAATTTGCAATTATAACCCAATCATAAATTTTATACTACTTTTGTCCATTAATTAGTCATTTTGTATCTTAAATACTAAGTAATCATTTTAATTTAGTTTTTTTTTCATGAATTTCATTTTTTATAATTATTTGCTATTTTATAAATGGTTTTATCTAATTTAATTAGGTATTTAACAGCTAGCCCCTCTTTATTTCAATTGTAGCCTAAATTGACATGATCCCTAACCCAATAAAATAACCCAACAAACCCCAAGCCCAAACCTAAAACTACCCGGCCCAATCTGAATCCAATCCTGGCCGTTGATCAAAATTGATCAACGGTACAGATGACCCCTACCTAAATAAACCTAATGGCTACACTCCCCTCTTTCATTTCCCCTTCATTTCACTCTGTTGTCTCAGCTCTCTCATCTCTTCGACTCCCTTTGCTAAACCTAGCTCCCCCTTCTCCGGTTGTTGCCTTGCCGAAAATCATGGTGGTTTCACCACCCATAGCCTCATGGCTCCCTCCTTGAACGGGTATCACTGCCTTGAAGCCCTCAGGTGAACCAGAGGCAGCTCAGTCACCTCCCATGATCTCTCATGCCATTCTCAAGCCACCCATGGCCGTCCAAGTAAGATCTTACCACTTTCGGTCAAAATCAGTAATTTTTGAGTTGTTTATCCTTCTCTATGGGTTCTCTCTTCGAAACCCTAACTACTAAACTCTCGATTCTTCTTAGATCTGTAACGGATCTATACATATTATGAGTTATTGTTATGTTTGCTTTAAAAAAAAATTGTTTCCCCTAAACGGTTCTTCATTTTTTTTTAAACTAGGGTTCCTAAACCCTTTTCAAAATAGTTTTCCTTTCTGATTTCTAGCATTATCATATGATTTTCGTCATGTTTATACATTATTTAAACCTTTTCCCTTTTGGTCTGATTTATTTTACTAAAACCCTAGCTTTTCGGTTTTGATCCTAGATTCTAAGTGTGTCTTTGATGATACGTTTGATTAATCTGTGTGTGTGTTCGATTTTCATGAGCCTCTCAAGTTTCTGTGATTTTACTCTATTTTTTTTTCTTATTTGACCTGCTGATTCTTTGTTTTTCCGCGTATACTGTTAGTCCCTCTAATTGCTACTATTGTTTCTATGAGACTCTTGCTACTGTGATTATTAGGGTGTTTAGCTCTTGTTCTATCGATTATACCATGTTTATTCTGCTCAGTCCTTTAATTATTTACTATGTCCTATGTGAATCCCTAATATTTTGTGATTAAGGTTTCTGATTTTGCTTAATGTGCGTCTATTCTCTTAAATCAGTGCTATTTTCCACTTTGAATCATTGAATAAATGTGATTAGTACTGTTCTCTACTGGTTTTGAGTATTTCCTTAAATGTGTGATATTTTCCCTAATTGATGCTGATTTCCTTTGATTCAAATCTCACTCGAGGTTTTCTTATTGATTTCCAGAATATAAATTATTTTCTCCCTTATTTCTATGAATAATTTTGCTGTCAAATTAATTCATTTATGTTTTCCTTAAATGGAATTCTGAACTTGGTCTTACTTACATACTATATACATCTATTATACCTATGCTACTGTTTTTTATGCTCTACATGATTCCTTTCCTTATTTTTAGCTTGCTTATTACCGTTTGAGTAATGACTACTTAATTAAAGGGAGTACTTACATTAGATTGATTCTAATTGATGTGTACTTCTATAATTTTGCTGAACTATTATTTTGTTACCATATCTTCTGCCTGTTTCAAAACTATAAGTACCCATGCTCTTTCATTAAGCAAGAAACAAACAGACACTTTTCAAACACTCTCTTGCACACAAATACTCTCTCTTCTGTTCTCTTCCTGGTTACTTGATATTATCAGTCGGCTGCAAGCCAAGACTGATTATTAGACTCTCTTACTCCTCATGTTGTGTTTGCTATCTCCTAACTGGTATGTCCTAAGTTTAATTTAAGCTTCAAAAACAATATGTCTCTTTTGGTACTTCAATTCATCTTGTTCCTTATATGTTTTTACTTGTGGTTTTGTTGTTCAGCCTGCAATTAGCATGCCCACTTTACTATTTTATTAGCATGATTCTCAATGAAACAGCATGTTTATTACCCCTTAGCATACTTCAATATGATTCTGTTTCACTTCTGTTTTCTTTGATTTTTGGCATATAACAAGCTGTGCTATATGTTATTTAGTTCCCCTATAGTCCTGAAATACATGTTGTACCTACAACCCCTTAGGATGTCTTTTGATTCTGAACTATGTGCCTATACTTACATGCTCTGTACTTGTCCCCAATCCCTCATCTCCCTGCTTGTGATTGTTGAACATGTTTTATCTCCTGTTCCTTGTTCTATGTGTGTTGTTTGATTCTGAGATTGGTATGTTGTTGTTCTGATTGACCTACCCCTATTCAAACTGGTTTCACTGGTAAACTCTTCTATCTTTCTGCAAAACCTATCTAAAACGAGTCTATTTCCAAAAGCTATTTTCTAACTCAATCTTTCCAAAACTATGTCAAGCACTCTCACTATACTCTTAGGAACCTAGGTTCTGCCCCTCTAATGTGTGACTTCTTTGGGATCCCTATGAGATCCCTCTGAACTCTAATGCATTAGAGCTGGCCCTTCCACATTGCACTTACTCAACTATGGTTATGAAAATCTGGGTGTGAGCACTGCCCGGGATCCCTTGAGGTCCTTAGGGAACTCTGACACACTCGGATTATGTGAAAGGCTATGAAACTTGTTGGCATTGAGGACTCAGGAGATCTGGGACTATTGGTAGGCTCCCTATAGTGTAACTTCTTATTTTTATTTCATTTATGTAATTCATGCAATGCAATGGTCTGTAATAATTTATTTGCAAACAACTATTGGAGATGGATAGTGAAAAGGGAAGGGTAACTATGCATGCAAAGGGTAGAAATCATGTCCTTAGGTTTACATTTCCTATTTGTGCAACAGAATTCATGTTTAGGACAAATGTGTGAAAATCATGCATTAGATACTATGTTCCCTAAGTCTCATGCATACTGTTTTCAGCATTTTGACATACTGTTATATCACCTAGAAATCATGTTCTAGGATACAGATGTTAATAATTTGTTATTTCTGAAAT
>ML275359.1:0-42287 GCA_005239495.1 Nicotiana undulata | reverse complement strand
ATGGGTGAGATGTGATTTGTTTTAACATGTTAATAGTGGGCTAGTCGGAAGGACTTGAGGCTGAATTTAGGCTATGGCTTGAGTGTTGAGATTTCATTTGTGTGAGCCCATGCGTTGAGGGACTTATATGTCCGTGGTGTCCTTATTGATGGAACTTTGTGACTAGATGGCTATGTGGTGAGTGTGACCGGATAGTTAGATGTATTCAGGTTGTTTGATTGTGACCAAAATGAATTGGCGGGAGATGTGGCAAGAACCATTGAGTATTTGACTTATGTCTTAAGTTAGACTATGACCTCGAGTTGGGAGTGTATCGAAGGACCTCTCATGTATCATAGTTGTGGAGTGAAGTGGATTTTCTTGTTATGTTATGAGTTCTAGTGGTGTCCCTGGGCTGATCGGTTCCCCAGCAACGTTCATGTATTTGATTAACGGTGTGTTTCGGCCGTGTTGGCACTTCTTTGTTATTGTATCCATTGATGGCATCTTGGCGTACTCTCGTAGCCAGAGGTAGCATACTCTGCATTTGATGACGGTATTACAAGGATATAGGGAGGAGAAGCTTGTGCGAAGTTCTAAGTGTGAATTGTTGGCTCAATTCAGTAGCATTCTTGGGACACGTGGTGTCCAGTGACGGTATCCATGTGGTCAGACGAGTGTGTGTAGAGCTTACAGAAGCTCAAGAATTCCTTGACCACAGCCCTAGTGTTAGTATTGCCATCAGCTTCAGGTTCTTATACCGCTTAATGGGATGTCTTGGGGGCAGGCAATGGTTGTGTTTTACTGTAGGAAGGTATAGTGATTGTGTGATAGCTATGATTTTCATAAATGTATTGGGAGATATCATTTTGAGGTTAAGCAGGTAGTGGTATCTCCTGCGGGTTGTCTTGAGGTGTGTGACCCTTATGTTTATCTGTAGTAAGTTATCTCTATCAGTAATGATATATGTTGTAATTTGAGTTTAGATCGCTTGTGGGAGTTGGCATGACCATTACAATGGTGGATGCGAGATTTGCATTTGATTTGAGTGTTAGATTGTTTGGGTCGTATGAGCGTATGAAGGATTTAGTTGAACCTCACCACAGTATGGTGGCAATGATAGTGTATGGGCATCGTGAGTTATTGGTTGTCTTGATCTTTGGCTTTGAGCCAAGTGGGGGAGTTTGTTATTGATAAGTTGATTACAGGATTATGTGTTGAATTGGTTTCGGTTCGAGGTATGTTGGTGAATCAATTATGACCTACAGAGGTGGGGTCTGGGAATGACTCGAGTGATGGAAATTTCTTCGATACAGGTTGTAATGTACTTTACGGATAAGGGAATTTATTGAATGATTGAGTTGTACTTGAAAGTGTAGTGTGTGAAATGTATGAGTGTGCTTGTTGCTTCAAAGGTGTGGATTACTTTCCTAGTATGTGGTTTGCAAGCGGGGTCAGGTCATTTTGTTTACTTGGTTAGTGTAATTAAAATTGAGTAGAGTAAATGACGCTCGAGAATGGTTCAGACGGGTTCAAGGTTATATGTAGCGATCGAGGATCTTCAAGGTGTGAGAAGGGATAGAACTAAGATTTACGGGGAAGGTGTCAAGGCTTGTGGTGTATTTGCATTATCATGGATTCTATCCATCAGTATCAGGAAAGTGAAGGTAATGACTTTAAATTCGCAGGAAGTCTCTTCAGGGTAAGTATTTCTAATGGGGTGCTTTTGGGGGATATTTGAGGGAGTACTCAGCGGCTTATGAGCCTTAGACTGTATATTTTATGCTCGGGTTTCGTGCGGTGAGTCTGGATTGAGAATTGCGGTATTATGGCAAGAAGAAGTATCAATTCGAAGGTAAGTCAGAAGGAACTTGAATGAATAGGACAGCTTGGTAGTAGGTCGGATCGGCATGATAAACGATAAGGGATATGATTAGTTCTGTGGGTGTTATGAAGTAATGAGTTGTTACAGGTGTTTCTTAGCAATTCTCTTGGGATTTGGTGGCATGCGTAGCTTGGTTGAGTTAGAAGGATTCAGTCCTGGCGGTTTGGTGTTGTACAAGTCTGATTCGGGAGTTCTTGATGGTTTCTACCACGGTTGGAGATGTATATTTCTACTGGCGTGAGGGCCATGTGATGTATAGTGATTTTGCTTCTAGATGGGATCAAATGGAAAGTTCTTGGCTAGTTGGGTACATAGTTGTGTGTGGCTAGGAAGGGAGCATGAGGTTCTCCTATTTATCATAGGATCGCATGGCGTATGTAGTATTTTGTGTATAGTGGAGAGTGGCCTATGTGAGGTCACGGTTCAGTTTTGGAAGGAAGGTCAGAACTGGCAGTTCCGATGATTAGGTAAATGATATCACTAATTGGTGTGACTGGATGGGGGTATACTATAATAAGGGACAAGGTGCTTAAGACAATATGCTTGAATAAGGATGCTTCATTAGTATTGCGACGCTTTCTTGTTGGATCGACTGTTGATATTCGAGTTTGCTCGGGGGCAAAGAATAATTATAGAGGTATCCCTCGTGGAGTGATTGAGTATTGAAGGCATGTTATATATTCGAGTGGTGCAGTTGGGATCAGATATGGTAACTTTGTGCGCTTCATGGAATTTGAGACTAAGAGTTCTAATAAACAGATTATTTTGTGGTTGTAAACTATGAGGATGCGAGCAAAGCTAGTCAGGTGTTAGTAAATGCCATGACTCGGCCACTATGAACTTTCAAAGAGAAATAGTACTTAGAGTTATTGGTAGGCCAGTATGGGTGTGTGTTCTGCACCGAGTCGTGATTGTTGACCCCAAATTGCTATTGTTGAGGGATGTACCATTTGATTGTCACTGAGCTTATTCGTGTTTAGGAGTGGTCTATGAGTTACCTTTCGGTGTTTCGAGGAGTTGTGATCGTTGGTTATATATGTGCACAGGATGTAGTTCTATCGGGGCTTTATAGCGATATTTGAGTAAGGAAAGTAATTGGGTGTTGCAGGGTTGAGACGTGTTGGTTATGTTCTTTCTGATTCGGGTGGCATGGTATCGTCCGATTTGCCCATGGTTATGGCAATGCATTTTGAGTAATTGACGTTGAATTTTGCATGGTTATTGATTTTGAGCAAGGTGGCTTGGAGTATGTCATGTGGTCCAACGGTTGGAAGGGATCACGCTTTGCAGCTCAGTTAGGTTGAGGTGTGATCCTTGGTGTCGGATTTGTGTGGTATGGTTTCACGATGCGTATTAGGCTTTTAGCATGATGTGGTAATGGTAAGTGTTAGTGGCAGGATAGTCCTCTCGTGTGAGTCTTCTTTATTTAATGAATTGGGCTTTTGGTATGTGGTTATTGAGTGCACAAGTTGCACAAGTTATGGCACTGGCTGGCATTGATACTGATCGGATGAATGGTTGCTGGTTTGTCCGTGTTTCTTTCATCATCGGCAGTATATGGAAGTGTTAGAGTGAGGCATGGTTTGATAAGAGGGTATGTACCGGTATTGAGTTGTTGAACAGCTATTGTGGTTAGGAGTAATCGCTATGAGTGGTTGAGCGACGCGGTATATTATGTGATTTCATCTTCGCTTATGGATATGGTTTGATACATCGTGTTCAGACTATTTCAGCTTATAGTCGTGGAAATTTGAACTTGTAAATTATTTCAGAAGTGGAAACTTGGTTTTAAGGTTTATGGGTCATGATTTGATAATGAAATTTCAGCTATGTTGTGTTATCAGACCTAGATGGGGTAGGGTGACGTGGGATCACCTCCGAATATGTGCATGGAAGGTTACACTGCAATTTTTGGTGGTGTTGGAACATCTCTAGCCACGTTCGAGGACGAACGTTTGTTTAAGAGGGGGAGAATGTAACGACCCGGTCTGTCATTACGAAGAACCTGCAATATAATTGTTGCTATTGACTTGTTATAGAATGATTATACTATATTTGATGTATTAGAGTTGGTAGGCTTGAAATCGAATGGTTGTAGCGAGAGTTCAGTCATTTAGCCTTTAAAAATAGCTTTAAAATGGGAAAAAGTCAACTGAGAATTGACTTATTGGTAAACGACCTCAGAATGCGGATTTTATGGCTCGGATAACTTCGTTAGATGATTTGGGACTTAGGAGTGTGTTTAGAATAATTTTGTGATGTTCGGTGTAGAATTAGGCTTGAATTGGCGAAAGTTAGTTTTTGGCGATTTCGGTCGGCAGTGGAAAATAGGCTATCGTGGTCGAAATGGAATTTCGATAGTTGGAACAGGTTCGTAATGTCATTTTGGATGTGTCTGCAAAATTTCAGGTCAATCGGAGTTGATTTGGATAGTTTCGGCATCATTGGTGGATTTTAGAAATATCAAAGTTCTTAGGCTTGAATTCGATGTGAATTTGGTGTTTTGACGTTAGTTTTGGTGTTTTGAGAGTGCAACTAAGTTTGAATGATGTTATGGGATGTGTTGGTAAGTTTGGTTGGGGTCCCGAGGGGCTCGGGATTGATTTCGGGTGATTAACGGGCATTTTTGGACTTAGATCAAATGCTGGTTTCTGGTTTTTGTGCACAGCAGTTTTGTTCACTGCGATCGCAGGGGAAGGGATGCGATCGCAGTGAGTTAATTTGGGGGCAGTTTCATTTGTTCTATGCGATCGCATACAATGGGCTGCGATCGCGGAGAAGGGAGAGAGGGCCTTGTGCGATCGCGGGAGCCAGGGTGCGATCGCATAGGGTATTGGGCGCGTGGGGGATTGGCTGGCAAAAAGCACTGTGCGATCGCATGCTTTGAGCTGCGATCGCGGAGGTCAAAAAGGAGAACATTGTGCGATCGCGTGGATTTGACCGCGATCGCGGAGAGTAAATCACTGGGCAGTATTTAAATATTTCCTCCGCGACCTAAACCCCTTTTTACACCATTGTTGTACGGAAAAGAGCTCTTGGGGGCGATTTTGAAGAGGGAAATTCTTGTTCTTCGTAGAGGTAAGTGTTCTAGTCATTAAAACTCGATTATGGGTGATTATAGAGCATAAAACCAGTATAAATTCATGGAAAATCAGTAGAAAAATTGGGTTTTAGGGCTTGAGATTATGAGACCTTCAAGGGTCTATTTGAGGGGTCAAACGAACTCCGATTTTGGTGTTCTTTATATATACGGACTCGTTAGAGGACGAAGAACACTTTTGTATAAAAATTCTGAGTTTCGGGATGCGTACCCGGGGGTCAGGTTTTGACCGGTTTCGGATTTTTGGGTTAATTTTGATATTTTTCAATTGGAAATTTTTCCTTAAGCATATATTGATGATAAAAATATAAATTTGGTAGATTTGGAGCCTTCGGAGGCTTATTCGAGAGGCAAGCGCATTGCGGAATAATTCTGGGCTAGTTTTGAGGTAAGTAATATCTTGAAATCCTGTCCTGAGGGTATGAAACCTCGTACTATGCACCCTTCACGGGTTTTGAAATGAAAAGGTGAAAACTTTGGAAACATCTTTCCTATTTAGGCGACTATTGAGTTGCGAAACCGATTTTTAAGCCTTTGCTTAAATAGTATTTATATATTATGATATGTTTTGGGATGTACGCCATGTTTGGGGCCTAGTGCCGATCTGTTTACCCCTTGGGGGCCTGTGTTTACTATATTTTCCTCACTGATATGCTATGATTTTACACTCAGTATTTTCCTGTTAAATTGTTTTGACACTTGGAGTATTTTGATACTATTTATTGAAAAATGAAATACTGTTTTGGGTCGAGAACCCGATATGTTTATGGCCTAAGGGCAAATTGAGAGTGTCTGAATGAGTGATGTGATGAGGCTTCCAGGACTTATGAGTGTTGTGATGAGGCTTCCAGGTTTTATGAGTGATGTGAGGAGGCTTCCAGGCCTCATGAGAGAGATGAGAAGGCTTCCAGGCCTTATGTTATTATTGTGCTTGGGCAGTAGGAGCCCCTCCGGAGTCTATACACACCCACAGTGAGCGCCGATACCGATTGGGTTATGATGATTACCCGCGGGGCTGATACTGAGTGATGATTTATACTGAGTGATAGAGGGAATGCCTGAGGACATCTGTTCCGAGAAATGATTTTGGCCCGAGGGGCATTTTCATGATGATTTTACTATGTTTTCGAACTATGATTTACTTCGTTTTCAAACTGAGGTTTACTGGGGATTTCATTGAGATATATTGATATTTACTTGTTTTCAAAGGATTTTGGAACTGGTTTTTGAACTTATAAAATAGCTGAATACTAGTTGGTGACTTGATGTTTTACTGGTTGTTGTGAAATGGTGTATCTGTTTGCGTGCTTTATATTTCTCAGACTGTGATTTCTTTTCATTACTACTGATTTGGCGTACTCATAAATACTCATTGTGCCTTTGTGCATAGATTCAGGTGACGGTCTTGAGCAGTAGGAGTTTTTTTGCTTGTTAGCGGATTTCGAGGTAGCTGTCCAGCGTCCACAGCTTCTCCACTTTCCTTCCTTATTATGTTTTTAGCAATTGATTCAGAGACATATATTATAATATTTTTAGCAGAGTTAGGCTTATTCATTCTTAGATTCTCATGATTATTGACTCCAGTTCTTGGGAGGTTTGTTAGACTATTATTGGGACGTTAAGACGTAACTATATTATTCTATGCTTGGTTGCATGCTTATTGTTAAATTGTAAACTGTTATAATTGAACAAAAGCATAGTAATGTGATGGTTGGTTAGCCTAGTTCCACGATAGGCGCCATCACGGCCTGTTAGAATTTGGGGTCGTGACAAGTATACTACGGGAAAGCCTATGGTTCTTTTTTTTTTGTGGCACATGAATGTCGTTTCTAAGAGTGAGTTAATTTATTCTATCTTGAGTTCCTAATTGTTCTTGAATTTTATTGTTTGTGGAACTACTCTCTTTTGTTGTGTGAGGTCACTTGATTCATGAAAGAAAGGTAATGTCATTGACCTCTGTGTTAGAGTAAGTGAGTGAGTTGTGAATAATGCATGGTACTTGTGAGTCAATTCTTGAGGTGAAGATGTTACACTATTGTGCTTAGTCTATTTTAAATATTCTTGGTGTAAGTGTTAGGAGAATTGCTTAGTAAGGTTGTGTCTATAGAGAGTGTGGTTTGATTGCTCGAGGACGAGCAATGGTTTAAGTGTGGGGTGTTGATGGTAGGCTATAATCTCATGTTCTAGTCGATTATTACATTCCTATTTACTGCACTTTAGTTGAGTTTGAGATTTAATCGCTAGTGTGTTGCACTAATTGCATGTTTTATGCCTTGTAGGTGTTATTCCGAGCTACGTAGATGTTATGGAATAAAGTCAAGTTATTTGGAGCTTTGAAGTCTGAGTAAAAGCCCAATGAATTAAGTCGGGATCGTGTTCGGGGATCAACGGATGATAATTTAGAACGAACGAAGAATCGAGCAGGCATACAGCTCAATGTCTAGTAAAATGCACATAAAGTTTTGCTCGGAACTCCGTTTGGGCTTATTGGAATGTAATTCAAAGGGCTACAACTTTCATGTTTTGCGTTCCCAACAGAGTAGGATAAAAAGTGTGCGGCAAGTGTGCGACCGCGCACTGGCCGCGCATATGGGGCAGAACATTGTGAAAGGTGCGTGGCCGCGCACGTCCTATCCAAGAAAAGTTTCCTTTTTCGCCAAGGAGGAGGTGTATGTGTTTGGGCCTGACCCTACTTGGTATATATACATGGAAAACGGTATTTTTGGGACTTTTGACATAATTTAGACCTAAGGAGGCTAAGGAGAAGTTGGAGAAAGAAGAGCACAAGGAATCCATCATTCAATCCCAACTCATGACAAGGGTTTGGATTGTTTTATGTTTTCTTTACTTTACACTTAATTGGGATGAATTACTCCATGTCTATGGAGTAGTTCTCTTTAGGGTTTGATGGATTTGGTGTATTGATATTCGTTTGGGGATAATTAACTCTAGTTTTATGTATTGAATTGTTTTGGATGTTTTAGCTGTTGCATCTTTCATTCATTTGTTAATATAATCAAGAGAAGCATAACTTGTGATATTGTTGCTTTATATTTAGTTGGTTGAAGTCATTAATTCTTCTTAGTAATCGAAAGTGGCTAGTTGAATTGTTGACTAAACTATGATAGGAGGATAATCGAAAGAGGTTCTCCTAAAGATTAATTCACTACGAATTCTTGCATATCTTCACGCACTTAAAATTAGTTCGTATGGTGAGGTTGAGACTTAATCGAGAGAGGAGTTTCTACTAAATAATTGAACTAATAAACAAGTGAATTCGAGAGACTCACTTGAACATTAGAAGTGATTTATCTAGAGTTAAATCCCAAACATGCATCTTGCACCTATTCTATCAACCCTATCTTCTCCCCATTGATATCTTCCTTTGCTTACTACTTGTGTTGTTTGTACTAGTCAATAGATTAGAATCTTAGTTAATTTATGTTTTAATCATATTAACCTCAATTGTTTATCATCTTATAGAAATCTAGCTACAAACTACGATAATATTATTTAACTTCAATCCATGTGGATATCATATTATATTATACTATATTCGACTAGCGAGCACATTTAAGTGTGTGTTTCAAGCTCGTCAAATTTTGGCAGGGGGAGGTCAAGTGTTGGAGAAATTTTTTGATGAGATATCTGCATTATTGAATAAATTCTCCAAAAGCAATCTTGGTTGGCAAGGAGAGATGGGCTGACACACAGTGCAAAAATCTGCGGGCGTCCTTAAGTTAGACGTTGTTTCGGCATTATCAATGCAGGTTGCCACGTTGACCAACCAAGTCAATAAGATGACCTTGGTTATTAATAAGCAACAAGCTCATCTAGTAGAACAAATTTAGATATTTTGTGAAGTCTGTGGAGAAGGTCATATAAGCAATCTATGCCCAGCAAATCTTCAGTCTGTATATTTTGTGGGTAATGCAAATCGAGGCCATGAAAATTAGTATTGGGACACTTACAATCCTAACTGGAGGAACCACCCAAACTTTTCTTGGGGTGGAAATCAAGATGCTCAGAATCAGTACAGGCCACAAGCTCCTCAATATCAATGTAGACCTCCACAGGCTGAACAACCCACGAACTCAACGAGTCACATTGAGGAGATGCTAAAGAAATTGATGGTTGATCAACAAGCCCAAGAAGTATCCCACAGCCACTATTCGTAATTTGGAGCGACAAATGGGGCAACTAGCCAGTGCTCAAAATAATTGGCCAGCTGGGACTCTTCCTAGTGATACTCAGCCTAATTCTAAAGCTCAGGTCAATGCGGTTACCTTGAGAAATGGAAGAGTATTAGAAGAAGTTCCAAAGAAAAAGAAGTATACGGCTAGTCCTGAAGGAGAATTAGTTCCCAAGTTAGTTGAGGAGAATGAGAAAGAGAGCTAAGGATCAAGTAGTAATTGTGACAATGCCACCACATTCGTTTCCACATACACTGTAGAAGCAAAAAGATAATGCTAAGTACAAGAAATTCTTAGATATTTTGAGCCAAGTGCGTGTGAATTTGCCTTTGGTGGAAAGTTTTGCAGGAAGTGCCTTAGTATGTAAGGTATCTCAGAGATAATTGTGGCAAACAAGCAAAGACATACAAAGTTTGAAACAGTTGTACTTACTGAGAAGTGCAGTGCTAGAGTTTAGAGTGAACTTCCTCCTATGTTTAGAGTAAACTTCCTCCTAAGTTGAAGGATCGTGGGAGTTTCACAATTCCTTTGTCTCTTGGAAACAAGAAATTGGTAGAGCCCTGTGTGATTTAGGGGCTAGTATAAATTTGATGCCATTATGGTGCTTAGACTTACTACAATCATTTTACAGTTGGCAGATAGGTCACTAGTGATGACAGAAGGAATTATTGAGGATGTGTTAGTTCGAGTGGGAAAGTTTATTCTTCCTGCTGATTTTATTGTTCTTGATTACGAGGCAAATGAGGAAGAGCCCATTATTTTGGGGCGGCCATTCGTAGCTACTGGTGGAGAGATTATTAATGTGAAGGAAGGAAAATTGAAGATGAGAGTTCATGATGAGGAAATCACTTTTAATGTGTACAAGACACTTAAGCTCCCTACGAATTATGAGGAATTGTGCATAATTACTGTGGTATAATTGAAGGGGATAGAGCAGAGTCCTTATGTGAATTGTAGTGATCTAGATGGGACAACTGAGTTAGAGGAGGTGGTGTTTCACGCTTAGTGTGTAAAGATGATTGAGAAAAGAGACAGAGATGAAAGAGGAGACATTCCGAGAACGTGCAAAAAGGCTAGACTTCATTGGAGAAAGAAGAAGAGAAAGAACCCATCTTGAGAAGAGTAGCAGAGTCGTGCCACGACTATAAATAAGGCGCTTGTTGTGAGGCAACCCAGCCTATATTTTATTTTTCTAATTTTTTTATATAGTGTCAAGTTTTGTGTTGTTTTGTTTTGCATATTAGGGGAAGTCTGAGTACCCTAATTTGAAGTTGAGGAGCATGTTTAAGCTTAAGTGTGGGGTCGTCCCGGCCTTTAATATTGAGGACATGTGCTATCTAGGCCCGAGAGGGTCTCAGGAGTATTTCTCACCCTTGTTTAATATCTTTCTCTATAATCATGCATCGAGGAATATGCATAATATAAGTATGGGGTGGAGAAATTACTTTCTAAAGTGTAATTGTATAAAACTATTATTTTTATTAGTTTTTTCTTTTAGAACGTACAGTAGACATAGTCTAGGTTCTCAAAATAAAAACAAAAAATTACAAAAATAGAAAAAAAATAAGAAAAAGATCGGACATTTCCCGATGATGGATCTGCTGGACAATTTTCTTGAGGGATTAAAGTCTGATTAAAAAATACCAAAAAGATTTTTTTAGGATAGTTAGGTAGTATCCCTTTGTTTTTCTTTGGGTGCCGGTTCTTTTCTAAGGGTGCAGATCGAACCGGGTACTTTATTTGTTTAGTAGTAGGTTAGGAAGAAACTAAATTGCTCTGAGGTACCTATTGACGTGTTTGGTGCTGGCACATTAGGTTATGGCATGTGTTGTCTTCCCGTACATTTGATATGAATTATGATGCCTGAGTAAAATAAATAACCTACTCTGTGACGCATGTTCTCAGTTGTTTGACTTGTATGTCACATAGTGTAATATTGCTTAAAATTTCTCAATTATATGTGCTTGCTTGACTTGAGAGTTGAACATAACCGTCTTGATTGAGTCATGTGCAATGTGTGTGTGAGGATTCGTGATTTTCTATGTTATCCTGTGTAATCTAGAACTTGCCCCATGTGTTAATTGAAGCGAAATCATTAAATTGTGCTAGTCTAGGAGATGACGTAGGCGTTTCTTGCTTGATCATGGATGTGCTTGTCACTTAAAAATAAAAAATTTCGTTGCTAGCCCCTTTGAGCCTATAGACCTTTTCTTTGGCACCCACATTACAAGTCGTATCCCTATTTTGTTCTTAATTTGAGATTGTTGAAATTTTAACTCCTAAGGCACTTAGTCGCTACAAGTAAGGTGAGAGATTGGGGAGTTTCTCTCGAGTGGAACCATGGAAGGGCCCGTAAGGTGCACTAAAGTTGTGAAAAAAGGTAACTAGCCGATGAACCTTAATGTATAGGGTGTGTAGAAAATAGAAAAAAGAAAGAAAAAGTAGACAAAAAAATTGCAAGAAATAAAAAATGATAGTTCAAATAATGTAGAGAAACACACACATCCTAATCTTACTAATTCGTGCTAGTGGGAGTATAGAAGTGCTTCATGGAAAAAAGAGGTTTATGGCCAGTGAATTGGTTGAGAAGAAGAAGTGCTCAATTTTTGAGTGTGGTGTACTAAAGTACTTAGGAGGGTTAGTCACTATTCCTAATGTATCCTACACGTCCCTTAGCCTATATTACAACCTTAAAGTCCTAATTGATCATAGATTTTGCTAGCTTGGATTAGTAGATATGACCACGGGATGCACATGAATTCTTTGTGAGAGTGAGCGATTTACTTGTTCAAAATTGTGTGATGTCCTTAAATTATAGTCAAAGGCATACTTGAATGTGTGGACTATTCTATATTCACCCTTTTATTTGTTGGTGAGGGCACATGATCTCATGAAGGATTGGTGATGTTGTAAACTTCTTTTGTTGGGTGAGTGCGCGAGTTGAGGGTGCTTAGTTGTAACGAGTCGGCTCTTGAGGTAGGGTGGTGACTGATAGGTTGCTTGAATTGATTGAATTGAAATGTTTATACTTGGGCATGTATAAAATAGGAAGAATGTGAAATTTGTATGTTCCTGCTTGATTGCCGGTATCGATGATAGTCAAGGGTAGAGTGTATGGTTAAAAATTGAAGTGCTCTTCTCTAGTTGATATGTGTAAGTTATTGGGGTGTATTGATAGTCCCATTGCTAGAGGACACGCGAGAGTCCAAGTGTGGGGTGTTGATATTTAGCTTAAAGTATATATATTTATATGTATATGGCCTTGCATTTTACTCGTGTTTCGTGGATTTCGGATGTGATATATAATGATTTATGCTAATTCGTGATGTATTTATGAATCATCTGGAAGCAATATGGGGCGAACGGTGCGAGATTGGAGCCAAAAAGGAGCAAAATTGGAAAATGACCATTTGTAGTGCCACAGGTAGCGTGGGGCTCTACCTGTGGCACACTTTATAGAATCAAAAATTTTCCAGTGCCATGAATAACGCCCTATGCTACCCTAGGCGCTGGTGACAAGAAATCTTTCCTACTTCGTCCAGGACAAAGTTATTTCAGCCCAAGACCTACCCAACGCGTATAAAAGCAAGACTACGCCTATTTTGGGAGGAGAGACACCACTTTGAAGCAAAAATACACACGAGGAACATCCGGGAGCGAGGATATCTCAATTTTTTTCATCTTTTCTGAGTATTCTCAATTATTCAACACTAGTGAATTTATTTTGATATTATCATGAGTGGCTAAAACCCATAGTTCTGGGGTTGTGATTTAGACATGAATATTGTTGTTTAAAGTTGACTTAAACTTGATTACAATTCACCAATATATAGTTGTTTCTTCAATTATATAATTAATTGCTTAATTGTTTGGCCAACAGTTAGGTTCTATTTGCTATGTCTAGATTAGAGATTGATTCCATAGGAATATAGGCATTAATCTATTTTGAATAGGCGAGTAGGAATTCAGGAGAATATTACGAGAGTAATTGTTCGATTAATTAGAAACCACTAGTAAATTGTATGAAAGGGATAGTTAATTAGAGCACAATAGGATTAGTGAATCGATCACAACCCTGGAATATTTGTCTTTATTGAATACACATCCATTTTGTTGCTTGATAAATTAGTTAGTTGTTAGAATTATTGCTTAGTATAATCACACCTTTGAATTCTGATTGACATGACAAAATAATAATCTTTGTGAACTAGTGGATAGTTAACACAAGTCTCTATGGCTTCGACATTCGACTTATCATTTTATTACTTGTACGATCACGTATACTTGCGTGTGCGTTTGGGAGCAACAGTTGAATCTTGTTATTTCTAGTGTTAATTAACTTGAATTAACATCAAACTTGGATAAAAACTCACCTTGTATGATCTAACTCCAAAAACTTTATCTCAAATCATCTGGGCGTACACTTGGGGCAGCCAACTTCTTCAAATGATCTCTCAGGTACGCAGTCGTGCAGTCGGGCGCGTATGTTGGAGAGTGTTAAGTAAATTGGTCATAACTTTTCGTACAAAATTATAACGACCCCGCATGTCATTTTGAGTATCTGCGCTTCGCTCGGTGTTCTGAGGGTTTGAGTATCTCCACATGATGTATCATGACTTGCGTAAATCGTCGGTGTTGGTCAACTTGGAAGAATGAACTTCATTATTTAAGTTCTAAGTTGGAAAAGTTGACCAAGTTCGACTTTTTAGCATTTGACCTCGAAATGGAGTTTCGTCAGTTCCGTTATCTCCGTTGGGTGATTTTGAGGGTTCATTCTTCTGAGGGTTGGTCATGACTTGCGTAAATCGTCGGTGTTGGTCAACTTGGAAGAATGAACTTCATTATTTAAGTTCTAAGTTGGAAAAGTTGACCAAGTTCGACTTTTTAGCATTTGACCTCGAAATGGAGTTTCGTCAGTTCCGTTATCTCCGTTGGGTGATTTTGGACTTGGGAACGCGTCCAGATTGTAATTTGGAGGTCCGTAGTTGAATTAGTCCGGAAATGGCGAAGGTTGAATTTTTAGAAGTTTGACTGGGAGTGGACTCTTTGATATCGGAGTTGGATTCCAATTTCGGAAGTTGAAATAGATCCGTAATGGCAAGTGTGACTTATGTGTAAAATTTAAGGCCAATCGGAGTTGATTTGATAGGGCTTGGACGCTCTGTTGCGATTCTAGAAGTTCTTGAAGTTTAGTTTGATTTTCATGCGTTTTGGCGTCTGATCCGTGGTTTTAGAAGTTATTTTGATGATTTGAGTGTGCGAGCGAGTTCGTGTCATGTTTTTAGACTTGTGTGTGTGATTGGTTTAGAGCCCCGAGGGCTCGGGTGAGTTTCGAATTGGGTTCGGAATGATTTTTATAAATTTCTGATTGCTGGTTCTAGTTTCTTCGCATTTACGATATTCTAGTCGCAAATGCGGCCATCACATTTGTGAAGGAACCTCGCATTTGCGAATCTAGGCTGCTGGGGAAAAGACTCGCATTTGCGAGGAAATTACCGCTTTTGCGAGGCCTGTTGAGTTCGCATTTGCGGACTCAGCATCACATTTGCGATGAAGGCTTGGGTTGAGCCTGTTCTCATTTGCGATCTAGTGGCCCCTTTGCGAAGGTCGAATGTTCGCATTTGCGACACTCTGGTCCCATTTGCGAAGGCAGCAGGGAATTCCAATATTTGATTTTGCGATAATTTGTTCACATTTCCCGGGTGGCATTTGTGAACCCCCTGTTGCAAATGCGACATCCGCAGCTTGTTAAGTACTGAGGATTCCGAATTTTTGCTTCATTCTTCATATTTTGAACCCTAGCTTCGAGGTGAGGCAATTTTGTGAAGAGGTTTCCATACCAAATCATTGGGTAAGTATCTTTAATCAATTTCCAACTATATTTCATGACTTTATACAAGATTTAACATCAAATTCATGGGAAAACTTGGGGATTTTGTCAAACTTTTGAAAAATGAAAATTTGGATTTTGAGAGTCGAATAAGACTCGGATTTGAAAACAAAACACATATTTGGACTCGTGAGGCTATGGGTATTCAAGACCTACCCTTGAACCCGGGTTTTGACCGGGCGGGCCCGGGGTTTGACTTTTGTTGACTTTTTAGAAATTGAATAAAAATCACATCTTTATTAATTAAAATGGTTTTCTCTTGCATTGTATGGTGTATTCAAGTCGTCATGGTCTAGGTTGAGTCGAGCGGAGGCGAATTGGTAGAGGAAAAGGTTAAGTTGAGTGTTGAGTTTGTCGAATCGAGGTAAGTGTTTTGCCTAGCTTTGTTGAGGGAATTTTTCTGTCACGACCCAACCTATGGGCCGCGACGCGCACCCGGTACCTTACTCAACCGAGTACCAACATAACATATTTTTCTTATCATACTATCATGGGTAAATGTGCCAAAATGGTCATCATGACATAATCGAAATAAAACATAAGGGAATGTTAGACATAGGACGACCTAACATGATATAGAAACTTATAAATGTGCCATATGCGCCTATAAGGCTGACATGACCATTTCTAAACTCAAAACATAGGACGACAAGGCCATACAAGTATCCATATACCTGACATTTTTCTACAAGCCTCTAAGAGTACATAAACATCAAAATGGTTGGAACAGGGTCCCGTCATATCAGTCAATGTATGTCCCAATCATACTGACCAAATGGGTAACTCCGGAGCAAGTGGAGTGCAGCAACACCTTCCGCTGAGCTGATAGCCTACTAGGAGGAATGTCAACCTGTCTATCGGGACCTGCGGGCATAAAACGCAGCGTTCCTAAGCAAAAGGGACGTCAGTACGAATAAAGTACCGAGTATGTAACGCGGAAAAGCATAACTAAGAATAGTAATGTAAAGAGAGATGTAGTAGATACAACCTATAGCATCTGAGTGCCTCTAAGAGATAGTGACATGAAATGCGTGATACATATATATACATAATCTTTTAAAAACATCCGCCTCTGTGGGCATCATCATCATCATATCATACTCGGCCTCGAAGAGGACTCGGTAAAAACATACACGGCCATCATAAGGCTCGGTAGAATCGTACCCGACCACGTGGACCTTGGTAAACCCAACTGATCAGTACTTGCACAATAGGTGTCGTACCCGGCCGACTATAGCGCGGATCGGTAGAGTAAAATAGATACTATATTTAATGCATGCTGGACTCATGGAATCACGCTCTAAACCTTTCGGAGTGGCGTAAGGTAGTTTCACCTTCGATTAACATTATGGACATCATACCATCAATATGAACTTCACTAGGACTCAAGGATCCTACATACTTTCTTAGAATAACTTTGTAAGGAAAGAACAACATGGACAACCTTAGTTGCTAGGAGTAGATTCATTATGAAATAGCGTATCGTTTACGTTATTTTCACTTTAGATCATGCCAAAAGAATGAAAGAAGTTCCTTAACATAGCTTATCACAATTTTTCCACTCACCAAGTTGAACTCGCCTCTTAGCACCTTAATCTACAACAATGATAATAATACTGTCATTAAGTTGCGAAAGGTACAACTATAGCACAATAAACGACAAGCTTATTTTATAAAAACGGGCAGCATCTCCCTATTATCCTTACTTCCTCCAAATTCAAGATAACACCAACAACACAAGAACACAACAACAACAACATATATACATTATTTTCCATCCTTATATACACCACAAAATACTACAAAATAGCCCAACACACTGCAATCTCTTAATACAAAAAATGACCACCGTAGTAATGTCAAACGACCCAGAAATGTTACGACGAACGATCATCCCACCACCCTACATCTATATGGTGTTTCTCCACACCCTTCCTCCTCCAAAACTCCACAAAAAAGTAGTAAAATATGCAGCCCAATAGTAACACAAAAGAAACCCACAAAACAGTCCGCTACAAGTCAAATAACTCGAACTCACGGCTTCCGATCACCTTCCCGTGAGTTCTAACTATTAGGAAACACATT
Source organism: Nicotiana undulata (assembly GCA_005239495.1). Lineage (NCBI taxonomy): Eukaryota > Viridiplantae > Streptophyta > Magnoliopsida > Solanales > Solanaceae > Nicotiana > Nicotiana undulata. Next base: position 25,155 of record ML275359.1, on the reverse strand, counting down.
TATCAACCTTCCTTGATATTTAAACACTTAAATACAGATATTATATGTTTCTTAACTATGAAGTACCTTCCAAAACTCTAACTACAAAGAAAAAAGAGAGGCGGTATAATGACACTTACGTCGTAGGTATCGTTTTGATGTTATTGCTTCTCGATTTCATGCCCGGGATGATAATATTCTTTGAAACCCTAGAAGAGAGCTTAAGGATATGTTTATGGGTGTTCTATGGTCGTATTATGCTGAAAAATGAAGAGAAATCCGACCTAAGACTTATATATATCAACTTTGGAAAAGTCAAAGAGGTGCTAGCTTGGCACCCTAGCATTGGCCCATCTTCCGACGCTTATATCATTTTATACGGATGTCATATGAATGAACGGTTAAGAGCTATAGAAAATACATTCCAAGACCTTAATTTTGGTATATAATATGTCCCAATAAAACCTCATATAACACAAGAAATGTATTGCTCAAAAAGCTTTAGTGAACCACCTACTTGTCACTTATGATGTCTGCGCAGTCTCGCAAAACTGCAAATATCTCTCTACTCCTATGTCGTATCGATGAACGGTTTAATGCGTTGGAAACTAGACTCATAGATATTCAATTTGTTAGGTATATCATCCAATAAATTCAAGTATGATGGGAGAAAATCTCAGTTACATTTGACCTAAATTTCAACACATTTATGAATGTAACTTGTGAAGACCTTTGCCAACTTTTGTTCCACAACTTGCTTGACTTTAAAACGTAGCACATGGATATCATACGAAAAGATTAACTCATATAATAACCTCCTTATAATTTAATGAACCATAGTCTCACCCTAAAGTAAATGTTATAACATTCCAAACTCGTTGACTTTCGATGAAACTTATTTTCTTCAATTAGTTTACCTTCTAAGCTTTCCAACCCTCTTGGTACCCGTTATTCATGATCTTAAATATTTGTAACATACAAGGTTACATGATTAACTTACTTTATATTCTTCCAAATACAACCTTATTTCTGATCTTACATCAATTGATTTACGACGTACTCTCACGTACGAAAACATGGGGTGTAACATCATTCCCCCCTTTGGAACATTCGTCCTCGAATGTTGACTAATGCACGTATCCGTCTCTTAAGCAATAGCTCTTACTAATACTTTAATATTTTCTTTTCCATCTAGGGAGTTGTTCGGTGAATGAATCCAAAGGCTAGGGCATTCCCCCCTTAGGCCTCTTTCTCACACCATGACTTGTGGTCGGAATTCTTCCAATTTCGTAACTGTTTCTACCTTTCTTCATGCAGCCTGTATGATTCTAACCTTGAATGTGCGCCAATGCGAATCTAATCACCTTTTTCCGTTATCTTTTAACCAATCTCTAAGCTTCACTTTGTGAACATATATAGTACTATGACAAGCTCTCCCTATGGGCATCTATAGGTGTACTAAAGTTCTTTGCTTGGTACTTTGTTGAACTTATGACTATTGTTATATCTTGTTTCATGGCCTCAGTTATCTATGCTTATGGATTTACCACAACTAGGTAGGTCATACTGTACGATAACTCTTACTTCGGTTTATTATTATGGAGGCTTTCCACCCAACTCCAGGTTACTCTCTCACCGCTTATCCTATATGTGTAAATCTAAGCCATTTAATGTTTCCTTATTACCGTTCATCTTAAGAATGACAGCCTAATCTCATCTCATACTTTGGAACGTTTATCCATCAATTGTTGATTTACCTTAATGTTGATCCATAATCTACTACTGATAACTTGAATCCTCTCATATAATACATTGTCACTAGGGCTTACGTCTCATCGGGGAACATCTGAAGTGATTTTCCCGATCCACGTAGGGACGATACTATACTCCAATAAATGTATTTCATAGCATCCCAATGTGATTCATCCTATGGGGGTATTCTAATCCTATGCAGTTCATGAAATCCTTGTTCTCAAAATCATTGCTCAATCAAAGGCCTAAACGTCATCCTCTTATCATTTATCACAGTTACACCCTTACTTTACTACCAGGGTAGCATTCCATCTCTTCTAAATGCTCCTAATTTTAAACTCCTTTGAGTTCACTCATGTTATACTGAACTTTTTATAACTTTATGGAAACCATCAGCTCTCTTCTTGTGATGGGTTTAATACTGAGGATTTACCTATTCTCGTCACATTCTCGCTCACCTTTTCTTATCCTTACTGCTGTCTAGCTAAAACCTTGTTGCTCTATCATACTTTAGCTTGCGACCTACGCATATCTATTTATACTACTCGCACCCTTCCTTTTAACATGTTATCACCATAGATTTCCTTTCATGCCTTCTCAGTCGCCTTTAAATATAAGCAATTACTTTTCCTGGCTGTTCTGCCACTTGCTGTATGGATACTTGGCATATCTTAATGCCCACGAATACTTGAGCTCATTGATCTCATATGATCTCAATTATCAACTCTTGATTTTTTTCTTTTTCCCATTCATTATCCACGATAGGTGCCACTTATTTATGGAGTGTATACAATATTGTAGTGAGAAAGTTGTCATAAGACCATTTCTTATTTAGGTCACTATGCTTATGTTGAAGCCTTCTTCCTTATTTTCTCAACTAGTCTTTCATTGTATTAAATAGTAGACACCCTCCGAATTTTGTAAAGTTGCGAGCTTATTACATCGTATACCCAAAGGAATTTTTGATACTCTTACTCACCTATTATTATCCTTAGTTACTTACATCTACGCCCTTGTGCTCGTAAGGTTTCTTTTGAAGTGAAATTTGACTATCTCCCTAGTGGCACTTTCTTTTATTTCCGTAACACTTATACGGTACCTTTAACTACCCAAACTCCTATCTTAATATTACTCAAGGATCACGATGGCATCATATCTGCGAGATTGAATTCCCTATGTTGGGTTTCACTACGTTTATCTTGCACGATCTGTTAATTTATCTATGACCTCTTGTTTAGCTATAACTAGGCTCTTCTTGAATCAACTACAGACTACTTGTTGGTCTATTCTCATATTTATATTATGCGTAACCTCTTTTGGGTTATGTCCTTTGTCTTAACTTACCTCTCGTACGGTATCATTATGTATCAAGTGTTCATTTCCACTTATTTATCAATATCATCGAGTGCAAAACCCTTATTGATTCTCTCCGGCGTTATGCTTTCATAATGTTCTGGAGTTACATTATATCTGTAGGATCTGAACAAATGCAATCTCATTCCTTTCGCCTTTTTACCGCATTCTTCCTTTTTAATCCATAGTTACCACATCATCTTTGGCATCTTTTCACATCTTTACTGACATCACTCGCCTTGCAGTAACCCTTCTATACCAAGGGTAACAAAATTCCTTACCCGCGAGGGTGACACTTAGTGTAACTGGCCCATACAGTCCCTTAAGCTTAACTTTAACTTTAGGGAAGCATCTTCCTGAATGACCATTCTCTGAATTTCTCATTAATCTTCTTCCGTTGTCCATTCTACTATTGACGGAACGTAATCTAAAATTCTCATGATACCGATCATAATCAAATCACTCAGTCCCTAATTCATGTTTAGTTTATCTTGTTCACCAGCCCATACTGATTTCTATTACTCTGGGGTCTAACTTTTCCCTTTGGCAATCACGTTAGAGTCACCAACTTATTTGTCAAAATGAGGATGTGACTTTATGACCTATGCTCTTTTGTTGCCTCAAGGCCTATTACCTCTCATCTTTTCCTTCCCTTGACTATAGATTCGGTAATACTGTCATTTTTTTCTACCGTTTTCATCCACGTATCACATCTTACTCATAATGCTTTATTAACTCTCTTCTCTTTTCCATGCTAACATTTATGTCTATCACTTTATTCTGAAAACTCCAAGAAAACGTTCCTTAACTTTTAGCTCCCCTTGCTTCATCTCACTGGTTCTTTGGGATGCCTAACATTCTCTCTCTTTTTTTTACTAGGGGCATGAGTCATACTAAGGTGAATATTTATCCCTTAGAGGATTCCACTGCCTATCTTTTGAAATTTCTCAATATTCTAGTATTCATATCTGACTGTTCGATTCTAAAGGGCACCTTCTGGATGTCTCGCAAGAAGATCTATTACCACGTTTGCACTATCCTTTGGAAATGTTAGCTAATGATAATAATCATCCACCATTTTTGGGTTACTTTAACCCTAATTGGATCCCGATATCCCGTCATTCTCTTAACTGTATATGTTAGCTCCCATGGAGCTTAACTGAGGCGGGTGTGGCCAATTGTACATACCTCTGTTACCATTGTAGGTAATTCAAAATGCTTGTATTTCTCTGCTTGAATCGTAAATACTGACAATCTTCATTAACTGGGCGCCTCATACCCTTCTTCATCTTATTTCTTTTGCTTGTTGAAACTTGTATCTATCTTCTGAATCTCTCATTGCCTTTCACCATAGGGGTGAATAGATATTCTTTTCCTTAGGGCTCCTTATCAAAAGGCTTACCCATCTTAGTACACACATAATCTGCTGAAGACCTTACATTCACTCATCATGGGAATCATGAAAAATCAAGGTCCTATGACTCAACTCTTTCACGGCCACATGCAATCTCTTACCAACCGTCTTCCTAGATGTAGGCATCGTCGTATTATGAATAAAATAGAATAGAGGAAATAGAGTTCTTACGACTGAGCTCTACCACACAATCTAGAGTAAGAAGAAAGAGTAATAGTTCTAAATGCCCTGTAGCCTCCTGCTTATAAGTGTGGTGCACAACACACCCATAAACAGGAATCTACTAGACACGACTTGTAGACTCCTTAGGACAGAAATGCTTTGATACCACTTTTGTCACGACCCAACCTATGGGCCGCGACGGGCACCCGGTACCTTACTCAACCGAGTACCAACATAACATATCTTTCTTATCATACTATCATGGGTAAATGTGCCAAAATGGTCATCATGACATGATCGAAATAAAACATAAGGGAATGCTAGACATAGGATGACCTAACATGATATAGAAACTTATACATGTTCCATACGCGCCTATAAGGCTGACATGACCATTTGTAAACTCAAAACATAGGCCGACAAGGCCATAAAAGTATCCATATACCTGAAATTTGTCTACAAGCCTCTAAGAGTACATAAACATCAAAAAGGTTGGGATAGGGCCCCGCCATACCAGTCAATGCATGTCCCAATCATACTGACCAAATGGGCAACTACGGAGCAAGTGGAGTGCAGCAACACCTTCCACTGAGCTGATAGCCTACTAGGAAGACTGTCAACCAGTCTATCGGTACCTGCGGACATGAAACACAGTGTCCCTAAGCAAAAGGGACGTCAGTATGAATAAAGTACTGAGTATATAAGGCATAAAAGCATAACTAAGAATAGTAATGTAAAGAGAGCGTAGGAGATACAACCTGTAGCATATGAGTGCCTCTGAGAGATAGTGACATGAAATGCGTGATACATATATATATACATAATCTTTTAAAAACATCCGCCTATGTGGCCATCATCATCATCATATCATACCCGGCCTCTAAAAGGACTCGGTAAAAACATACACGGCCATCATAAGGCTCGGTAGAATCGTACCCGTCCACGTGGACCTCGGTAAACCCAACTGATCAGTGGTTTCACAATAGGTGTGTACCCCGCCGACTATAGCGCGGCTCGGTAGAGTAAAATAGATACTATATTTAATGCATGTTGGCCTCATGGAATCACGCTCTAAACCTTTCGGAGTGGCGTAAGGTAGTTGCACCTTCGATTAACATTATGGACATCATACCTTCAATATGAACCTCACTAGGACTCAAGGATCATACATACTTTCTTACAATAACGTTTTAAGGAAAGAACAACATGGACAACCTTAGTTGCTAGGAGTAGATTCATTATGAAATAGCGTATCGTTTACGTTCGTTTCACTTTAGATCATGCCAAAAGAATGAAGAAAGTGCCTTAACATACCTTATCACAATCTTTCCACTCACCAAGTTGAACTCGCCTCTTCTCACCTCAATCTACAACAACGATAATAATACTATCATTAAGTTGCGAAAGGTACAACTATAGCACAACGAACGACAAGCTTATTTTGTATAAAAACGGGCAGCATCTCCCCTATTATCCTTACTTCCTCCAAATTCAAGATAACACCAACAACACAAGAACACAACAACAAAAAAATATATACATTATTTTCCATCCTTATATACACCACAAAATACTACAAAACAACCCAACACGCCGCAATCTCTTCATACAAAAAACGACAACCGTAGTAGTGTCAAACAACCCGAAAATGTTACGATGAACAACCAGCCCATCACCCTACATCTATATGGTGTTTATACAAACTATTCCTCCTCCAAAACTCCACAAAACAGTAGTAAAATACGCAACCCAACAGTAACACAAAAGATTCCACAAAACAGTCTGCTACAAGTCAAATAACTCGAACTCACGGCTTCCGATCACCGTCCCGTGAGTTCTAACTATTAGGAAACACATTTATCAACCTTCCTTGATATTTAAACACGTAAATATAGATAGATGTTTCTTAACTATGAACTACCTTCCAAAACTATAACTACAAAGAAAAAAGAGAGGCGGTATAATGGCACTTACGTCGTAGGGATCATTTTGATGTTATTGCTTCTCGATTTCATGCCCGGGATGATAATCTTCTTTGAAACCCAAGAATAGAGCTTAAGGATATGTTTATGGGTGTTCTCTGGTCGTGTTTGCTGAAAAATGAAGAGAAATCCAGCCTAAGACTTATATATATCAACTTTGGAAAAGTCAAAGAGGGGCTAGCTTGGCACCCCTACTTGTCACTTATGATGCCTTCGCAGTCTCGCAAAACTGCAAATATCTCTCTACTCCTATGTCGTATCAATGAACGATTTAATGTGTTGGAAACTAGACTCATAGATCTTAAATTTGGTAGGTATATCATCCAATAGTTCCAAGTATGTTGGGAGAAAATCTCAGTTACATTTGACCTAATTTTCAACACATTTATGAATGTAACTTGTGAGGACCTTTTCCAACTTTTGTTCCACAACTTGCTTGACTTCAAAATGTAGCACACGACTATCATACGAAAAATTTAACTCATAAAATAACCTCCTTATCATGTAATGAACCATAGTCTCACCCTAAAGTAAATGTTATAACATTCCAAACTCGTCGACTTTCGACGAAACTTATTTTCTTCAATTAGTTTAGCTTCTAAGCTTTCCAACCCTCTTGGTACCCGTTATTCATGATCATAAATATTTGTAACATCCAAGGTAACATGATTAACTTAATTTATAGGCTTTCAAATACAATCTTATTTCTGAGCTTACATCAATTGATTTACGACGTACTCTCACGTACGAAAACATGGGGTATAATATTTTCCTCCTATTTGTCATTGTTTTTCACATGCGGGGGTAATACATATATAAGGTGACAAACGTATATGTATGTTTCGGGGTTAATTATGCTCGGGGGTAGATAGTGTTTTAATTGGGTCTTGTAGAATTTCGTAACTCCCTTGATTCATGCCTTACATGTTTTATCGATATTAAGAACGTGGTATAAAATGTTAGTAATCAAGATGTAGCCTAATATAACTTGATAAAATTTTATAGAATTCTGAGATTACATTGATGTGTTTAGTTTGGTCATCTCTACGCGTAATCACTACTACCTTGCTACAGTTGATATTTGAGGTGTTGGGTTCTATACTTGTGTTACTGATAAAATGTGAAATTGTGGAACTACTTGAATTATACGGCCCTTGGGGGCTTATTGAATCATTGTTAGCTTAGAAATTCCGTGATTGAGAATATGTTGGAATATTCGTTTGAACACTCTCCTCGATGTTATTTATACTTCCCGCCTTGCCATTTTATTAATATCATATGCTCGGTGAGGAAGAGTGTAAAGCAAGAAGGATGATGTCGTGCCATTGTTTATATCATTATCATGTGAGGTTGAGGGACATGCATTATGATGTGATATCTATTTTTCGTGTATACATTCTCGTCTTTACCTTGAGTTGTAATTGTCGTCATTATATATTTTGTGTGATATGTTGTTATTGTCTCGTACTTGACCTCTATCTTAATTGTTGTTGTGTTGTCCATGTCTTTTACTTGCTTAACTTGCATATTCCATGCCTATTTCCTGCTTTTATAATTATATGTTGTACTTATTCTGGTGCACCTTGGTGTAAGCCTTCCACCATTCTAATCCTTCATGTCCTTACTTGTTAACTTGTGAAGATCATGTGTTTTCCTTCTTGTTTGCTATATTTGTACTTAGACCTCCATCATGCTAGTTAATTGAAATTATAACCCCTTTTTCCTAATTGTGGTCATTACCTTTGTGCTCTCTACATAGTTTGTTACTGATGTTCTTGTGTACATTCTCAGTTGTTATTACTGCTTGCATATTTCTCTTCCTTGTCATTTCTATTATCGGTATTTCTATCATCTGGTTGGTATTGTTTTACGCATATATGGTGAGGATGAGATAAATGCATGAAGGGTGTTGTGGTGCCATTAGACTTGATGTCTTGAGTACTTTATCGCACTATGAAAGTATATGAGGTGATTGTTGTGGTTCATGGGATTTCATTCTAAGGAAAGGGCCAGTTGAGATGTTGGAAACTGTTAAATTGTGATTCTTTCTAATACGCGTTTATTTCCTGTTGTAGTCGCATTGTGTACTATATTCTATTATTATGTCTTTTGGTTTTATTGCTAGTTTACATTATAGTGTTTATTAATGAGTACTTTTAAAAAAAAATCTCGTCACTACTTCGACGGGGTAAGTCAAGATACTTACCAATACATGGGGTCGGTTGTACTGATACTGCACTTCTGCACACTCTGTCCAGACTATTGGAGCAAAACTGTTGAAGAAGTTGGGGGCTGACCCTGAAGATGTTCGTGGATTCTGTATAGAAACTGCCACTTGTCTTGGTAGTTTTAGACATTATTGATCTGTTCATGTAGTTTTCAAACAGAACGTGTATTATTCATACCAGTTTTGTATATTCTAAGTCTTAGAGGCTCATGAGTCGTACTACTAGTTCTTGGGTACTAATTTAACTTTTTATAAGTTTATTTGGTTGGTTTTGTTTGTTAATTGGCTTACCTAGCGGATCAAGTTAGGTGCCATCACGATCGGTGATTTTTGGGTCGTGACAAGTTGGTATCAGAGCACTAGGTTTGTAGGTTCTACGAGTCATGAGCAAGTGTCTAGTAGAGACCTGCGGATCGGTATGATGACGTCCATATCTATCTACGGGAGGCTACAGGGCATTTAGGAAAAACATTCCTTTCTTCTTTCCTTTTCGTGCGACCTTGTTTCAGCTTGAAACCTATGACTTTGAATCTTCTCGATCGCTCATATGTGATGTTGTGCGCTCAGTGTTCTCTATAGATGACGGGCTATAGATGCTTGATTATCATCACGATGTGTTTTCTAGTCTTAGAGACAGATTCAGTGTTAAATCTTCTAGTCGTTCATTTGTGGTTTGAGGTGGGTTCATATGACTGATTGGTAAGTGCAGGTTTGGGAAGATTGGTTGGTGGCCTGGCTATTGTGATTAAGGTAAGTGCATGGCAAAGTGTCGATTTAAGTATAACTGGTGGGCCATCTCCTGCATTATGGGTTTGGATCATGTGTCTCGTATGAGGTTTCCATTCGGGGAAGTACATATATGATCATTTCAGAGCATTTGGGGAAGTGTTTGATCATTGCAATGGTGGGTAATCGCTTGACAGAGTCTTCGGGGTGTTCTATGATTAGCATGGCATGCGTTTTGAAGTATTCGATTGAATAATCGTGCCGGATTGAGGCGTGCTGTGAAAATATGGTACGTTGGGTTGATGATGGGGTTTTCTATGGCTTCGAGCTAAGTGGTGGAGTCTGCTAAAGACGATCATATTGTAGGGCCATGGGCCGTATCAATTTCCGGACCGGGAAATTGCTTGGTTATTTCTTTGAATGAGCATATGCTGGTGTAGCACGGGTTGCTTGACGTGTATTAGCTGTGTATTGAAGATCAGAGTAAAATGGGTGGTTATCGAGAAAGTTCTAACAAGTTCCGGGTCTTATGTAGCCTTTAAGGGCTTTTGGATTCGTCTGCGGGTGGGCTTGAAAATAGAAGTGGATGTTTCTACAGGTACAGGAGCTATAATGCTTATGGTTCAGAGTTGACTGCGAGACTTTCGTAGTATTGCTAATTAGCATGTTAGGAGAGATGCGCCGCGTGGGGTTGAAAGTTTGAAGTTAGTTTTGAAGGGTAGGATATGAGTTCTTGATGGTACGGACGATTTCCAGTGTTTAAGGTTTTGCTGGCACCATGTGTTTTCACCGGGGCTCCTGTTGGCAGATGCATTATGGCTTGATTTACGGGTGCATTTCAGAAAGATGATGTAGTTTGAGTCATATGTCAGTTAATTGGGAAGCGGTGTTGAGATTGGGCATGAAAAGTTCTGATATTCATGAGGCCCAGAGATTGAATGTTCTCATTGGCAGACTATTCCTCGGTAGCGGGTTGTGAAAGAGTGTAGAAAAATTGGGTGATTAATAGTAGGGTGATGGAAAGGTTGCTATAGACTTTTGGAAGGTTTATTACATGTATGAGGATGATCGAAATTTGGCTTGGGAGTTGCTTTTGAGCCTAATGAGAACGTTTACCCTATGTCAGATCAAATTTGTTTGTTTTTGCCCAGTTGTTGTTACATGTATATCATTGGGCAGAATGGATTTTATTCGCGCCTTGGTTTATGTTATATGTTTCTCTCTTATGCTACGATGGGTTCTGAGGTTTTCATGATCCGTCGCACGTATGTTATGACTTAGTCTAGGCCTGGTGTCACTATGGGCAAGGTGGCCTTTATGATGTTGCTAATCTTATTGCACCATAGTTGTGCTTGTCTTCTCAGTACTGTTTGTTCCTAGCGATTTCCCCACAGTCATATTTTGTGCACTCTGTGGTGCTTGATGTTGACGCACATGTGATCAGTGAGCCCGAGTATTACGGATCGATGGGTACCCTATGTGAATTGATATTATGGGATCGGGTTGCATGCCGCAACGGTACAGTGATGAAATATGGCTCCTTATTTCTATTTCGTGTATTTTGCTTTCACCTTGTTGAGAATAGTTCATAGTAAAATGCTAAAGTTTCCCTGCTTGCTTAACTTGCTTGGTAGTTTCCTTATTTAGTTTTTCTTGTTGTTATCTGTCATGTCTAAATTAGTACTTGTTGGTACTCGGAACCCGGTTGTGTGTGGGTCCATATGATTATTGTTGATACTGGTCGATGTGGTTTCTTGTGTTGGCTGAAATGAGGTTTCTAGATCTGAGATTGCGTTATTGTATTGTGATGAGGACGGTTTGGAAGAATAACACTGTTAGTTTGTTGAGGATTTGGACAATGGCCGTGGTTGGGCAAGTGAGTTTCGTGGCTTATCGATCAGGTGAGTGGTTAAGCGGTTATGCGTGTTTCTTTCATAATTGGTAGGGTATGAAGGTTATGAACGAGGTTCTAATCGACATGAGGTTTGCTATCAGCACCGGATTTTTTCTTGGGCAATAATGGTGGTCAGCAGCCCCTAAAGTGAGTATTGGAGCGATGGGGCATGTGGCGTGATTATATCTTGGATTATGGTCATTATTGGATACAACTGGTTCAAACCTGTACAGTATGTAGATGTGGGGTTCAAGTCTCGTAATGAATTCTGGACGATAAAATGGGGTTCTAAGGTTTAAGGACCAAGGTTGAAACAGGGATCTCTAATGGTGTTGTGTTGATGGGCTCATGTGGATCAGGGTAACGTGGGATCATCCCTGGATTTGTGCTTGGTAAGGTTAAACAATGGTTTAATAGCTTTGGGAAAACTCCTAGCACGTTTGAGGACGAACGTATGTTTAAGTGGTGGAGAATGTAACGACCCAGCATGTCGTTTTGAGTACATGCGCTTCGCTCGATGTTTTGAGGGTTTGAGTATCTACGCATGATGTATCATGACTTGCGTAAATCGTCGGTGTTAGTTTTCAAGTTATCCGAAATCAACCTGGAAGAATGAACTTCATGATTTAAGTTGTAAGTTGGAAAAGTTGACCAAGTTTGATTTTTTAGCATTTGACCTCAAAATGGAGTTTCGTCAGTTCCGTTAGCTCTGTTGGGTGATTTTGTACTTGGGAAGACATCCGGATTGTAATTTGGAGGTCCGTAGTTGAATTAGTCCTGAAATGGCGAAGCTTGGACTTTTAGAAGTTTGACCGGGAGTGGACTCTTTGATATATAAGTCGGATTCCGAATCCGGAAGTTGGAATAATCCGTGATGGCAAGTTTGACTTGTGTGTAAAATTTGAGGCCAATCGGAGTTGATTTGATAGGGTTCGGACGCTCGGTTGCGATTCTAGAAGTTCTTGAAGTTTAGCTTGATTTTCATGTGTTTTGGCATCCGATCCGTGGTTTTAGAAGTTATTTTGATGATTTGAGCACGCGAGCGAGTTCGTGTCGTGTTTTTAGACTTGTGTGCGTAATTGGTTTAGAGCCCTGAGGGCTCAGGTGAGTTTCGGATTGGGTTCGGAATGATTTTTATAAATTTCTGATTGCTAGTTCTGGTTTCTTCGCATTTGCGATATTCTGGTTGCAAATGCGATCATCGCCTTTGCGAATCTAGGCTGCTGGGGAACAAACTCGCATTTGCGAGGAAATTACCGCTTTTGTGAGGCCTGTTGAGTTTGCATTTGCGGACTCAGCATCGCCTTTGCGATGAAGGCCTGGGCTGAGCCTGTTCGCATTTGCGATCTAGTGGCCACTTTTGCGAAGGTTGAGTGTTTGCATATGCGACACTCTGGTCGCATTTGCGAAGGCAGCAGGGAATTCTATTATTTGATTTTGCGATAATTTGTTTGCATTCTCGGGTCGCATTTGCAAACCCCCTGTCGCAAATGCGACATCCGCAGCTAGTTAAAAAACTGAGGATTCCGAGTTTTTGCTTCATTCTTCATATTTTTGAACCCTAGCTTCGAGGTGAGGCGATTTTGTGAAGAGGTTTTCATACCAAATCATTGGGTGAGTATCTTTAATCAATTTCCAACTATATTTCATGACTTTATACCAGATTTAACATCAAATTCATGGGAAATCTATGGGAAAACTTGGGGATTTTGTCAAACTTTTGAAAAAAGAAAATTTGGGTTTTGAGAGTCGAATAAGACTCGGATTTGAAAGCAAAACACATATTTGGACTCGTGAGGCTATGGGTAGTCAAGACCTACCCTTGAACCCGGGTTTTCACCAGGCGGGCCGGGGTTTTAATTTTGTTGACTTTTTAGAAATTGAATAAAAATCACAGCTTTATTAATTAAAATGGTTTTCTATTGCATTGTTCGGTGTATTCAAGTCGTCATGGGCTAGGTTGACTCGAGCGGAGGCGAATTGGGAGAGGAAAAGGCTAAGTTGAGTGTTTAATTAGGCGAATCGAGGTAAGTGTTTTGTCTAGCTTTGTTGAGGGAATTTTTTCTCCTATTTGTCATTGTTTGCCACATACGGGGGTGATACATATATGAGGTGACGAGCGTATATGTATGTGTCGTGGTTAATCATGCTCGGGGGTAGATTGTGCTATAATTGGGTCTTGTAGAATTTCGTAACTCCCTTGATTCATGTCTTACTTGTTTTACCGATATTAAGAACGTAGTATAAAATGTTAGTAATCAAGACTTAGCCTAATATAACTTGATCAAATTTGATAGAATTCTGAGAATACATTAATGTGTTTAGTTTGGTCATCTCTACGTGTAATCACTACTACCTTGCTACGGTTGATATTTAAGGTGCTGGGTTCTATACTTGTGTTACTGATAAAATGTGAAATTTGTGGAAGTACTTGAATTATACGGTCCTTGAGGGCTTATTGAATCATTGTTGGCTTTGAAATTCCGTGATTGAGAATATGTTGGAATATTCGTTTGAACACTCTCCTCGATGTTATTTATACTTCCCGCCTTTTATTAATATCATATGCTTGGTGAGGAAAAGTGTAAAGCACGAAGGGTGATGTCGTGCCATTGTTTATATCATTATCATGTGAGGAAGAGTGTAAAGCACGAAGGGTGATTCCGTGCCATTGTTTATGTCATTATCATGTGAGGAAAAGTGTAAATCACGAAGGGTAATGCCGTGACATTTCATATATCATTGTCATGTGAGGAAGAGTGTAAAGCACGAAGGGTGATGCCGTGCCATTTCTCATATCATTATCATTTGAGGAAGAGTGTAAAGCACGAAGGGTGATGTCGTGTCATTTCATATATCATTATCATGTGAGGAAGAGTGTAAAGCACGAAGGGTGATGCCATGCCATTTCATATAACATTATCATGTGAGGAAGAGTGTAAAGCACGAAGGGTGATGCCGTGTCATTTCATATACATTACCATGTGAGGAAGAGTGTAAAGCACGAAGGGTGATGTCGTGCCATTTCATATACATTATCATGTGAGGAAAGAGCGTAAAGCACGAAGGGTGATGTCGTGCCATTTCATTTATATTGTTATGCTTTTATATTGTGAGGTCATGGCACGAAGGGTGTTTCCGTGCAGGTGAGGTTGAGGGACATGCATTATGATGTGATATCTGTTTTTCATGTATACATTCCCACCTTTACCTTGAGTTGTCATTATCGCCATTATATATTTTGTGTGATATGTTGTTATTGTCGCGTACTTGACCTCTATCTCAATTGTTGTTGTGTTGTCCATGTCTTTTACTTGCTTAACTTGCATATGCCATGCCTATTCCCTACTTTTACAATTATACTCATGTTGTACTTATTCTGTTGCACCTTGGTGTAAGCCTTCCACCATGGTAGTCCTTCATGTCCTTGCTTGTTAACTTGTGAAGATCATGTGTTTTCCTTCTTGTTTGCTATATTTGTACTTAGGCCTCCATCATGCTAGTTAATTGAAATTATAACTCCTTTTTCCTAATTGTGGTCATTACCTTTGTGCTCTCTGCTTAGTCTATTATTTTTGTTCTCTGTACATTCTCGGTTATTATTACTGCTTGCATATTTCCCTTCCTTGTCATTTCTATTGTCGGTATTTCTATTATCTGGTTGGTACTGTTTTGCATATATGGTGAGGATGAGATAAATGCATGAAGGGTGTTGCTATACCGTCTTGATTTCTTGAGTACTTCACACTATGAAAGTATATGAGGTGATTGTTGTGGTTCATGGGCTTTCGTTCTAAGGAAAGGGCCGATTGAGATGTTGGAAACTGTTAAATTATGATTCTTTCTGATACTCGTTTATTTCCTGTTGCAGTCGCATTGTGCACTCTAATTTATTATTCTATCTTTTGGTTCTATTGCTAGTTTACATTATAGTGTTTATTAATGAGTATCTTTTTAAAAAAAACCTCGTCAATACTTTGACGGGGTTAGTGAAGATACTTACCAGTACATGGGGTCGGTTGTATTGATACTGCACTTCTGCACACTCTGTGCAGACTATTGGTGCGGAGCTGCTAAAGACGTTGGGGGCTGGCCCTGAAGATGTTCGTGTATTCTGGATAGAAGCTGCCACTTGTCCTTGGTAGTTTTAGACATTATTGATCTGTTCATGTAGTTTTCAAACAGAACGTGTATTTATTCATACCAGCTTTGTATATTCTAAGTCTTAGAAGCTCATGAGTTGTACTACCAGTTCTTGGTAAACTTGTAAAAGTTCAGATAAATCCTAATTTAATTTTCTATAAGTTTATTTGGTTGGTTTCGTTTGTTAATTGGCTTACCTAGCGGGTCAAGTTAGGTGCCATCACGACCGGTGATTTTGGGTGTGACAAAAAGTCCAAATGGCGAAAGATTTCAACCATTGGAATCTAGACTCAAAGAGTTTTAATTTGATACCCTATACAAAGTGTAACTTATTATACACAGGGAGATATGATCGTTTCAAGTTAGATCATGTGCAACTTAGGGTGTCTTTTTTCCTTCAACAATTCTAATTGGTTCCAAGCTACTTCTCCCTACTTCTAAACATCATTATAACCCTTCAAAGAATGTACAATACATGTGTGCATACCCATATGGATTTATCCATAATCATAGTTTGTGTTAGCTTACAAATAATACGCTTAACGATTAATACCTTCTAACGAGGCCTTAAACATTTGAAAATTTTCCGGGATGTTATAGTTGAAGAGTCAGCTCGAGCTTGATACAAATCGAATCATCTTAACAATATATTATAGCAAGCTCGTTTGAGATCGACTCGACTTAATATTTAGTAAGCTCGATTTGGCTCGACTCAAGTTCCGTTTTTTATCCAGCCTTGTCACGACCCCAATTTTTCTCCGTAAGATGTCGTGATGGCACCTAGTATTTAAGACTAGGTAAGCCTAAAACTTAATGAACTAATGGAAAAATTCAACCAACAACTATTAAACATGAAACAGAAATTTCTATAGAAAGCCAACAACCCCAAAACTGGTAGTACAAGTCATAAGCTCTACTGAGTTCACTAGAAAATCTCTAAGTACAATTGTTCCGGAATAGCAATAAACTGTATAAAAATAATTTTCGAAGGCGACTCTGAGGCCTGCGAATACGACGGCATGTATACCTTAAAGTCTCCAAAGCAATATCTGATCAGCTATCTAACAATCAACATACTCCAAAGTATCTAAATCTGTACAATAATGTGCAGAAGTATAGTATGAGTACACCATGGTCGATACCCAGTAGGTATCAAGACTAACCTCGGTGGAGTAGTGACGAGGTATAAGTCAAGACACTCACTAGACAAAATAACTTGTGTAGTATAGAAGTATAAAGCTAATAATGGGAAGCAGAAATCAGTAAATGGCAACAAAAATCAACATGTGACATAAATAGTATAGCAATAAGAACACTATGAAGTATCACTGAAACCAAATAATGAACACAGAGGACAACCAATTAGTCAAGCCGTTCTAACACAAGATTCACAACAAAATCACCCCGTGATACCTCATCTCATCGTCACATGTCACGGGTCTCAACCCATCATCATGTACCCACGGCACCTCGTGCCCACATATCGAATCACATCTGCATGGATAACTCACATGCCAATATCTTAATCCGCCACGCATAATCATAGGCTCATAATATCAACATGGAAATGGATAATACGAGGACGCATGGGCATGATCAATAAATGTCATGTTTCGTACTCATGAGCTAGTA
Organism: Nicotiana undulata; assembly: GCA_005239495.1. Classification (NCBI taxonomy): domain Eukaryota; kingdom Viridiplantae; phylum Streptophyta; class Magnoliopsida; order Solanales; family Solanaceae; genus Nicotiana; species Nicotiana undulata. The sequence goes on along the minus strand of ML275359.1, from coordinate 7,891 downwards.
TAAGTAGCATGCTATGGTGTATGCTTGTGTTAGTGTGCTACTGCAACCCAAGTCAATAAGTAATATCAAAGACATCGAGTAACTCATCGAAGCAACAAAACAAGTCACGTAGGTGTATGATAAATACAAGGAAAAGCACACCATCGCATGAAAATCACCAACACAATGTCCCCGAGCCATCACACATCATCCCTGACATTTCAACGCTTATCTCTTCGATAGCCATCTGTCTCACTCCGCCATGACAATATCATTAGCCACCCTTATCTCTACGATAGCTACTCGTATCACTCTGTATAATAGACACCCTTATCACTCCGCCCCGACAATAACACAATAGCCACCCTTATCACTTCGTACATTCAACAACAGTGAGATGTCACCGTTATGCCCCGCATAACAACAACGGTGAAATGCCACCCTTATACTCCACATAACATCAGCCAAAACCATACAACAGTTCACAAATGCTAACATCACAACAACACAATGTATCAACTCATAACACATGTGCCCATAGACCACAACTTTTCCAAAGATCCAACAATATTAATATTTCCACAACAAATAGCCCACGGCTCAAACACAATGTGTATCAAAATCTCAATAACAATAAAATGAACGGGGAAGTAACTCAACAAGGAACAACATTGTCACCTCAACCGAGTGAACCCGACTGAGCAAGCCTGTTAGGTTTCATTCTACCCAAACTAATTTATGAATAAATAGGGGGTGAACTCCATTAATCCTACTTTATAAATATTACATTGACAACTTCCATTTTTGTTTCCATTAGCAGTTTCAGCCATAATAACCAAATTGTTACAGTTATTATATATGAAAAAAAAACATATTTGCAAAATATCAACATTTCTTATTCAATTTTCAATACCAGACACCACCCACAACCTGTCTATGGAGCCTCTAAGTATAATTGAAGAGAAATATGGAAATGCCGGTAACAAGGCTCCAGCTATACCTCAAATGAAAAGCACATGATAACCAAATGACAGGACCCCGAAATGAAGTGGGGATGACCAAGTTAGCTGGAAGGAGCATACCGCTATCGTTGATCGCTGCCGCCTACTGTGGAAACACCTGCATCCATTAAAGATGCATCACCCCCGGCAAAAGGGACGTTAGTACTGTCGAATAATACTAGTATGTAAAGCTAAAAGTCATCTTTTAAAATAAAATAACCATACAAGAAAAGGAAAGCCATAGAAATAACAAATTACAATCAATTATATCCAGATGTGAAATTGAAACATATTAATTTTTAAAAATACGAAAGTGTTACATATTTTTAGTTTGAGGAGATATTTAGTACCGATAATACCACAAGTCACGATATCACTATTCATAATGCCACCGTACTATTGGTACGGAGTCTGATCTCGGCCTGATCGGCTAAGCCACCTTATTTGAAAGTGTAACCACAATCACATTTTGTATCATAGTTTCCAATACGAATTACCACCATGTGTGCGGCATGGCGTCCGATCACGGCCCGATCGGCTAAGCCGTCTTACCACGGTGCCGTGTGGTTAACGTATCCACATTTACCAACAATCTCATACCAATAAAGGGGAATAATGTCATCACATCAGTATCATCCCAGTTAAGGGGAATAATTTCCATAATGCACCCTACATCGGCACGTGTAGTTTCGGGGTTAGGTTATTTCAACATACCCTTCCTCGGTGACTATCGATCTACCAAGAAGAATTTGTTATATGGATTTTCACACAAAGGTAACACATATACATATAAGTAATGTATTCATCCCAGACTATTTCACATTGTCCAAATCTTTATTATCATTTTCAACCTCTCACAATAGCAACATTTCCTTGGCTCTCTATGCCTTTCACAGGTGTCATTATTCAAGGCACGATGGCCGCATTTTGTTTATATTCAATATTTTCACTTCATTTAATTTCAAGGATCACCACCAAATTCCAACATATAGAACATTCCAGAAATCATATACCTCAAGTGCGTTAATAATGGGACTTTAAGCACAAAGGACCAATAATAGAGGCACACATCAAAGTCACAAACAAGCAGTAAACCAATTATCCTTATATTACTCTTTATGGATTATCATCAACGAGACATATTCAATTAAGTCATTAAGTACAAGTAGGAACGAATAGGAGTATTTAGCGTATCGAGTTTTCCTCACCCAATTGGTATACTAGTTTTCATTTAGAATACGGCTCAAAAATATGCTATTTTAATAAGCAACCATACTTTAAACCTCTATCTTTTGTCACAAGCTCATTCAGAATAATCAAGTTTATAAGTTCATACTGGATGACCCGAAATGTAAAAATTAGAAATTTTGAGCCGATTATACTTAAACTTGCGGAAAATATTACGGAATTCTATTCCGAAAGATAAAGTATATCCAACATACTTGGTTGAGCTTTCTTCAAGTTACTACAACGTACCAACACCTCTAGCAATAATAATCTATAAGGAGATAGCGAAAATCGATTAATAATTTAGAAAGATTTCCCATGGTGTAACTCTCTTAGGAAGTTCATCAAACACCTAACCATGTGAAATAGACTACAAGGTCCTACAATGGAAATTCCTTCTTCCCTCAGCAAATTTCAACAAGAACTACCCAAAGTAGTTCATTAATCCCACATACTATAACTTAGTGTCACATACATGGCCTATTTCTAGCCCTACAATATATTTTGAACTCATAATCTCATATATGAAATCTTAGAAGTAGGACTTACCCGGAAGGATAATGAGCTAGAGATTAGCTTCTTTGATTCTTGAGAATTTGTGCAAGATTGGGTGATTGGGATGTTAGATTACTCATTCCCTCTCTAAAATGCTCTCACCTCTCTCCAGATTTAGTAGAAAATATCCCCAAATGAAGCCCCAAAGCTTATTTATCAAAATGGGTTCGGATATGAAAATTTCCAAAAATGACCCCCGAAGTCAATTATGTGGTGCAATTATGCTATAGCATAATCGTTTTGTGGGCAAGAGAATTGCAGCATAATCATTATGTGACAGCATAATCGACAAACATAATCAATTATGTGACAGCATAATCGACAAACATAATCAATATGCGACAGCATAATAGTTTGCCCGACTCTGCTCCACTTTGCGATACTTATGTGGTCCCGGAACCGTTTTGCCGTCGCGAAATTTAGCGCAGATCCAGCCTTTGGTAATTTGATCATAACTTTGTGTAGGAATGTCCAAATGACGAACGGTTTGAAGCGTTAGAAACTAGACTCGAAGACCTTTCATTTGATAGGTTGTTCATCATANATATATATATATATATATATATTTTCTCATCCAAAGTGTGGACTTGTGCGAACTCATTTGAATTTTAGCCTATAATGAAAAAATTTCAACTTGACTTAGACTTAGGCCTCTCCTTGGACCCCACATTACTTATTATAAGACTTACACACATATTACCATATCCAATTGATGTCCATCATATTAATAGCACATAAAATATTATAATTAGCCTACCTGGCACCACGAAATCTTAAATTACTTAGCAAAATTTTCCGGAGCCTTACAAACACCCCCTTTTAACACCAACTTCAATTAAAATAGATTAATGACATTCGATAACCTCAATCCAATTAATTGTTTAAGGGTAAACTCAATAGTGAAAGTATTTCCATGAAATGGCAAACTTTGGCTCCTAGTACATGATTAGGCTAACAATGAAAGAGATGGCACGAACTAGTACTACGTCTAAATGAATGAGAATAACCCGACAACAAAAGGGATATCATGTACAACAATTTCAACTAAGAATAACTCCACAATAAAAGAAATTACAAAATGATAACAGTGATAACAATTTCATATGAAGTATATAAGAGCAAACTCGACAAGTAAAGAATGTGACATGTAACAACAACTTCAAATAAAGCATGTGGCAACAAACATGACAAATAAAAGATACAACATGTGCTAACAATTTCAAATTAATACATGAAAGAAGCCTAAGAGTCTAAGAAGGTCAATTTCCGCGTAAAAGCCCGTGTATACACTCGTCACCTTGCGTACACATTAGGAAAGATACATACCTCAAAGAATCTAAACTGATACTCAAAAATGACCTTCTCGAGTGAAACAATCTCTGAATGGCTCAAATCTAGCCAAAATAACTTAATATCATAAATAAAAATCATAGAAAACAATTCCAGATAATAAAGCTTCGATCTTTAATGAAAACTAAAAAGCCAAACCCAGGCCCGCACCTCGGAACCCGAAAAATTCACAAAGTCCGATTCCGACATCAAATCGTCCTTCAAATCATCATTTTAGATTTTTGAAAGTTTTCACAAAAATTTCACATTTTTTTCCTATTCAAAAGATTTAATGTTAAAAACAAAGATGGAATCACAAAATATAATCAATATGGCTAAAGAACACTTACCCCAATCCAACACGTGAAGAACCCCTCAAACATTGCTCAAATCCAAGGTCTCTAACTCAAAAAGTGATGAAAATTATCAAACCCTCGACATAAATACCATCTGCCTTGAAAATCTTGTTTTTGCGGTCAGCAAGTCGCTTCTGCGGATTACCTTACCTGAGCTAATGTTGCTTCTGCGACCACAAATGTGCTTCTACGCTCAATGTTTTGCTTCTGCGGCTGTGCAGATGCGCCCAGACATCCGCTTCTGCAGTCTTCCTCATCCAGCTCTACTCCCACTTCTGCACTTCTTTCCTCCGCACCTGCAAGCAATGCACCTACGCCCAAACAAGATTCTCTCAACATGATCCAAATGACCTGAAACCCGTCCAAAACACACTCGGGCCAAAGGGACTCCGTCCGAACATTCTGACCAGTTCCATAACATAACGTAGACTTACTTGAGCATAAAATCACATCAAATAACATCAAATCTACGAATTGTGCCTCAAATTGAACTTAATGAACTTTCAACTTCTATTACTCACGTCAAATCATATCAAATCAACCTGGAAGAACCTCAAATTTTACATACAAGTCCAAAATGACATAACAGAACTAATCCAACTCTCAGCAATCCGAGCCCGATATCAACAAAGTCAACTCCCGGTCAAACCTCTCAAGTTTCCAAACCTTCACCTTTCCAACAACTTTACCAAATTGCATCAAATTAACCTACGGACCTCCAAATTCAAATCCGGAGACACGCCTAAGTCCAAAATCACCGTACAAAGTTATTGGGATCATCAAAATACCATTTCAAAGTCGTCTTCACAAAAGTCAAACTCCGGTCAACTCTTTTTACTTAAGCTTCTAAAACAAGAACTGTCCTTCCAAATTAATCCTGAATTATTCGAAAATCGAACCTAGCCACACACGCAAGTCATAATTCATAATACGAAGCTGCTTGAGACATTAAGCTACCGAACAGGATGCTAATTCTCAAAATGATCGATCTGGTGGTTACAAGCCTTCCATAGAATAAGATCCAATCTCAATGACTCATTTCCCATTATCTATCGTTTCTTCTAACCCCCAACGAATCATTTCATTTAAGGTATCTGATGAAATAATTATGGTGTTGAATTTGGTATTGCCTTGTTATTTTGAATCATGTACACTAACAAATGTATTGCTTTCTACAATAACCAAATATCTAACAAGAAATAATCTTTGTGGGAGAAATTGCAGGCAATAGGGGCTTGGAGGAGTAGTGGGAACGCGAATACTACGTGGAACTCGATAACAAATTGCAATTGGGAAGCGGCTAGAGAGGTATCAAGAGTCTCGAATGGTTAACCTAGTTGACACAAAGGAGGCTAGTGGTAGAATGGACAGGTCCAAAGAAAAGTGATATCCAAGAAAATGGCGTATTTTGAAGCTAGTGGAGAGCAAATACGAGGAGAAGAGGGGTATGAATAGGGAAGGATATAAGAAGGCTAAGAAGGAGGCGAAGTTAGACGTTACGGAGGCTAATATTGCAGCGTTTGGACGCTTGTATGAAGAATTTAGGGCCAAGAGAGGAAGGCTCATGACCTAGATCAAGTGAAGTGCATCAAATACGAGGATGGCACACATATTAGATAAAGATAGCAAACTTACTTTCATGCACTCTTGAACCAAGAAAGGAATAGGAAAATTATGCTGGGGACTTGGAGCATTCCTAGAGTAGTCATGATTTTGGGTATTGCAGGCATATCAAAGTTGAAGAGGATGTGGGGGCTATGTGCAAAATGAGCAAGATTAGAGCGATCAAGCCTGACGAGATCCCTGTGGAATTTTGAAAGAGCGCAGATAGAGCAGGCTTGTAGTGGCTTACTAGGTTGTTTAGTGTCATTTTAAGACAGCGAAGATGCATGAAAAATGAAGGTGGAGTACGATGGTTCCGGTATACAAGAATAACAGTTATATCCAAAACAAATATATGGGTATCAAGCTGCTAAATCATATTATAAAAATTTGAGAGAGGATGATGAAGAGAAATGTATCTATTTCGTGAACCAATTCATATTCATGCCGAGGCGTTCGACTACTATCATTCACCTTATTGGGAGAGTGGTGGAGCAATATAGGGACATATTGAGGAACTTGTACATGGGGTTCATTGATGTAGAGAAGCTTATGCTAATGTCCCGACAGAGGTTCTTGGAGAATTATGGAGGTTAGAAGGGTTCCTGTATCATAAACTAAAGTGATTCAGGATATGTATGATGGCGATATGACCCATGTTAGAATAGTGGAAGGAGAATCAGAACAATCTTCAGTCATGGTGGTATTGCATTAAGGATCCACGCTTAACCCGTTTTTATTTGTCATGGCAATTAATGTTTTCATAGGGCACGTTCAAGGGGATGTGCCATAGTGCATATTATATTGAGGATGATATAGTATTGATTGACGAGATACCAAGCCGGAGGTTTGGAGACAGACCTTGGAGGCAAAAGGTTTCAAGTTGAGCAGGACTAAAACACATTACTTGGAATGCAAAATTCAGCAAGGTGACTCCTAAAGTGGACGTGGATATGAGGCTAGATTCACAAGTCATCTCCAAGAAAGAGAGTTTCAAGTACCTGGGATCTATTATCCAAGGTAATAGATAGATTGACGAGGGTGTCATACATCAGAACGGAGCCGATAGATGAAATTGAGGCTAGCTTGCGGAGTTTTGTATGATAAGAAGGTGCCACCAGAACTTAAAGGTAAGCTCTATAGTGTAACGACCCGGTCTGTCGTTACGCGAAACCTGCATTTTTAATTGTTGTTATTGACTTATTAGAGATTGGTTATTCTATTATTAATGTGTTAGAGTTGATAGGCTTGAAATTGGAATGGTTAAATGAGAACTCAGGCACTTAGTCCTTAAAAATAGCCTTAAAATGGGAAAAAGTCAACTAAGAGTTGACTTATTGGTAAATGACCTCGGAATGCGGATTTTATGGCTCGGATAGCTTCGTTAGGTGATTTGGGACTTAGGAGTGTGTTCAGAATAATTTTGTGATGTCCGGTGTAGAATTAGGCTTGAATTGGCGGAAGTTAGTTTTTGGCGATTTCCGGACGACAGTGAAAAATAGGCTATCAAGTCGAAATGGAATTTCGACAGTTGGGACATGTTCGTAATGTCATTTTGGACTTGTCTGCAAAATGTCAGGTCAAACGGAGTTGATTTGGATAGTTTCGGCATCATTGGTGAATTTTAGAAATTTCAAAGTTCTTAGGCTTGAATCCGATGCAAATTTGGAGTTTTGATGTTAGTTTTGGTGTTTTGAGGGTACAAATAAGTTTGAATGATGTTATGGGATGTGTTGGTATATTTGGTTGGGGTCCCGAGGGGCTCAGGATTGATTTCAGATGATTAACGGACTCATTTGGACTTAGAACAATTGTTGGTTTTCTGGTGTTTTTGCACAGTGA
>ML275358.1:1186-17021 GCA_005239495.1 Nicotiana undulata | reverse complement strand
GCCAAACCCTCAGTTGAAGAACCACCCAAGTTAGAGCTGAAGCCTTTACCAGCCCATCTCAGGTATGCGTTTCTTGGACCTAACTCTACATTACCTGTTATTATCTCATATGGTTTGTTAGATGTGCAGGAACAACAACTGTTACAGGTACTCTCAGAGTGCATGACTGCCATTGGGTGGACCATGGCAGATATCAAAGGGATCAGCCCAGCCTATTGCATGCATAAGATTTTCCTGGAAGAGGGACACAGACCTTCCAGGGAACACCAAAGGCGCTTAAACCCGAATATGAAGGAAGTGGTGAAGAAGGAAATTATGAAGTGGTTAGATGCGGGAATCATTTTCCCCATCTATGATAGCAGCTGGGTTAGCCCAGTACAGTGTGTACCAAATAAGGGTGGTATGACGGTGGTAAAGAATGATAAAAATGAGCTTATATCCACCAGAACCGTCACGGGTTGGAGAATATGCATGAACTACCGAAAGTTGAACCTTGCCACCCGCAAAGACCACTTCCCACTTCCCTTCATTGATCAGATGCTCGACCAGCTAGCAGGGAGGTCTCATTTTTGTTTCCTTGACGGGTATTCGGGGTACAACCAGATTTCTATTGCCCCGGAGGATAGGGAAAAGACCTCCTTCACATGCCCTTATGGGGTGTTTGCTTTCAGAAGGATGCCCTTTGGCCTCTGCAATGCACCTGCAACATTCCAACGGTGCATGATGGCCATTTTCACAGACATGGTGGAAGATATCATGGAGGTCTTCATGGACGACTTCTCAGTAGTGGGAAATTCGTTTGATGAATGCCTAGCAAATTTAAACCGTGTGTTGAAGAGGTGTATAAAGATGAACCTGGTGCTGAATTGGGAGAAGTGCCATTTCATGGTACAAGAAGGAATCGTCTTGGGGCATTTAGTTTCGAGTAAAGGTATTCAGGTGGACAGAGCCAAGGTCGAGGTGATTGAAAAACTTCCACCACCCACGACAGTCAAAGCTATTCGTAGCTTCCTGGGACACGCCGGATTCTACCAGCGATTCATCAAGGATTTCTCCAAAATTGCCAACGCTCTCTGTAAGTTGCTAGAAAAAGATAACCCATTTGTGTTTTCTGACGATTGCAGGGTGGCTTTTGAGGATCTAAAGAAGCAGTTAGTCACAGCAGATTATAGTTTCCCCCGACTGGGAGAAACCGTTCGAACTCATGTGTGATGCTAGTGACTACGCTGTGGGAGCCGTGTTGGGGCAGCACAGAGACAAGGTAATGCACCCAATTTACTACGCAAGTAGGACATTGAGTAGAGCTCAGCTGAATTACACGGTAACATAAAAAGAGATGTTGGTTGTAATGTTTTCCTTTGACAAGTTCAGGTCTTACCTGATCGGGTCAAAGGTGATTGTGTACACTGATCACGCAGCCATTCGGTACTTAGTTGAGAAAAGAGAGTCTAAGCCGCGCCTAATTCGTTGGGTGCTACTCTTACAAGAGTTTGACTTGGAGATTCGTGACCGTAAGGGAACGGAGAACCAAGTCGCTAATCATTTATCACGACTTGAAGGTGCTGAAAAGGCACCTGAGTCTGAGGATATTCTGGAAACCTTTCCAGATGAGCAGCTGCTGGCCACAAGTGTGGAAGAGGTGCCATGGTACGCAGATATTGCTAATTACCTTGCATGTGGCATCGACCCTTATGAGATCTCCTCTGTGCAAATGAAACGATTTTATCGTGACTGCAGAAATTATTATTGGGACGAACCGTATTTGTTCAGAATTTGTATTGATAACATGATCCGGAGATGCGTCTCCGAGATAGAACAATTTTCGGTTTTGCAGGCTTGTCACGCGTCACCTTATGGGGGACACTTTGGAGGAGTCCGGACAGCAACAAAGGTGTTAAAGGCCGGTTTTTACTGGCCAACGATTTTCAAGGACGCCCACCAGTGGGGTAAAGGGATGCAATGAATGCCAAAGAACGGGAAACATATCCCGTCGACATGAGATGCCTATGAAGCCAATGCAGGAAGTTGAGGTGTTCGATGTTTGGGGGATCGATTTCATGGGTCCCTTTGTCAGCTCTTACGGCAATAAGTATATACTTGTTGCTGTGGATTACATGTCCAAATGGGTGGAAGCTGCAGCATTCCCCACCAATGATTCGAGAGTGGTGGTGGGGTTTTTGAAGAAGAATATTTTCACCCAGTTTGGAATTCCGAGAGCTATTATCAGTGATGGGGGCACACAGTTTTGGAACAGGGTCTTTGAGAAATTGCTGGCTAAATATGATGTGCGCCACAGGGTGGCCACCCCGTATCACCCCCAAACAAGCGGGCAGGTATGAGTCTCTAACTGAGAGATCAAGAGTGTGCTCACGAAGACTGTAAACGCCACAAGAACTGATTGGGCGAAAAAGCTTGACGATGCACTCTGAGCCTATCGAACCGCATTCAAAACACCAATCGATATGTCCCCAGACAAGTTGGTATTTGAGAAGGCCTGCCATCTGCCTTTGGAGCTTGAACATCGAGCTTGGTGGGCCTTAAAGCAATTGAACATGGACCCAGATGCTGTTGGGGAAAATAGACTGACAGAGCTGCATGAGCTGGAGGAATTCAGATATCACGCTTTTGAAAGTATAAGGCTATACAAGGAAAGAATGAAAAGGCTACATGACAAGCACATTGTGGACATACATTTCAAACCTGGAGACAAGGTACTATTGTATAATTCATGGTTGAGACTGTTTCCTGGTAAGCTTAAGTCCCGATGGTCTGGGCCGTACTGTGTTAAAGAAGTGTTCCCGTCTGGGGCTGTGGAGATAACAAGTGAAAATGGCACCAACACCTTCAAGGTTAATGGCCAAAGACTCAAAATGTATGTGGGAATGGATGAAACGAAAGAGTTGTCTGTAGTGCGGCTTGATGAACCACAGAGGTTGAGCGGTTCTTAAATACGCTCATTCTGTGTCGTGCCGCGATATTAAATCAGGCGCTTCATGGGAGTCAACCCATTGATTGTTGTACTCGTCGGGTCGCGACGTTAAATCAAGTGCTGGTTGGGAGGCAACCCAACGTTTATAGTGTTTTTAGGAGAGATACTAACGTGTGCAGGTGTTCGAGAAAAAAGGGCGAGCCGGAGCTCCCATGAAGGAAGAAAAATGACATGAAGCACTGGGAACGCCTGGACTAGCGCGCCCGCGCTAAGGCCGCGCTAGTTAGGTTTCTCACTGTCCCAAAGATAGTCCCACTAGCGCGCCTGCGCTAAGGCCGCGCTAGTGGGGTTTCTCACTGCCCCAATAATTTTTCCACTAGCGCGGCCGCGCTAAGCCTGCGCTAGTGAGGTCTCTCACTGCCTGCCCCGCTTTAGACTAGCACGTCCGCGCTACGACAGCGCTAAGGCCGCGCTAGCCTGCTCGCCATCAGGTAAGTTACTTTTTTTTAAATTGTTACAATGTGTTTATTTATTTTAATTTCCATAACCCAATTAATCAACACCCCACCGCCCCACCTTCCCACATTCCCCCTCTCCTTCTCTCAATACAACACCATTAAACCCTCCCCCTTCTTCTTCTTCTTCTTCTTCCCTTCCTCACTTTCCACTCTCCCTCCATACTTAGCAAGCTGCAACCTCTGCACCTACCCCACTCTCACGACATCCCTCACCAACCATTACTCTCCTTCTCTCACCCTCTCTACTGGTATGTATTCTCTTCATCTCTTTTCATTTTGTTTTAATTTTATTTTCTTTAGTTTCTTTGTTTCTCTTGGTTTGTAAAGTGGAGGTTAGGCTTCCTTTTTGTGTAGAACTACTGGGTAATGGCTGTGTAGGGGCTGATGGGTGCGTTTATCGGATGATATGGCTATTGGGTTCATCTGAGTGGTGATTCTTATGGGTTGGTAAAACTCTTGGGCGTCTATTCGACCAATGCCCCCCATGTGTTTGTCAAAATGCTTCTTGGGAGGATGTGTTGTGACCAAGTCTGTGGTGAAGTCTGAGTAGCCATGGTTGGGTCACCGAATTGTCTTGAGCTGATGTGGGACTATTTGCAGGTATCATGCCTCCTCGTAAGCGTCATGCAACAGGAACCTCCTCCAGCAGCCCAGCGCCAGCTAACACCGGGGGCAGCCTCGAAAATCCGTAGATTCCAGGCCTGTCAACAATCAAAAGTTCGTGTCTGCAAAAGCCCAGGACATATTTAATCAAAAAGAGGCCAAAACCATTTTGCCAGAGCAGGCTATGGATTCCAGGGCGTTAGAGGTAACCTGTCCCACTATACCCGCAGAGCTGCGGCGCCGAGGCCTAGATATATTTTTGGAGGAGCCTGCTGTTGCGAATGTTATGCTTGTCCGGGAATTCTATGCGAACATGCTGGAACATGTGAACCATGTTGTGACAGTACGCAAGAGACCGGTCGATGCCTCTTTGGAAACTATCCGGATTCTGTACAGGCTACCTCCACCGGCTGACGGGTACGCAGATGGGTACCAATTATACAGGGGACGACATACTCCCTGGACTCAATTCATTGGGGTAATATGTCAACCGGGGGCCACTCTACAATGGTACAAATATGGGAACAAGTTCCACTCCTCGGCCCTCAGGTTTGAGGCCAAATGCTGGTTGTACTTCATAAACACCCGCCTTTTACCCTCCAAGAACCTGTCCGAGGTAAACATCCCTCACGGGTGCTTAATTTGGTGCTTCATGAACAATGCTCCGTTCGACGTGGCCAGAGTAATACATGATGAGATGTTCCAGCGTGTCAAGGTTCCACGGTACGGTTTGTACTACCTGTCCTTGGTCACCCGTTTGTGCCTTTAGGCACATGTGCCACATAACCTGGCTATAGATGGCCAAGTCCCTACACTGCATCCATTCACGGCGGAGAGGGTCAAAATTGGCAAGGAAACGGTAGCACCTGAGGAGTTGACTGGGCAGGATTCTGATGATAGTGATGAGGAGGAGGAAGAGGAGGCGCAACACCAGGTAGATGATGATGTGGATGCTACGGGTGAGCAGCCTGAGCCACCACAGGCTGCGGAAGTTGCAGGCCCATCTGAAGCCAGTCGGGGACAACGGTTGAATCGCCTAGAGCATGATGTAGCTGGGTTGAGGACCTCCGTAGTTGATTTGGGCACAAGAGTTGATGAGATGGCCACTCAGCAGCGGAAATCAGAGAAGAAAATCATAGGCTGGCTCCGTGCTTTGGGTCGGGCGTGCAATGTCGACGCCGGATCTGTCTCAGATCAGGATTGAGCTGTCAGGGAAGTCCCCTTTCCCTTACTTATTTTTTTTGGCCATGAGGACATGTCCTCATTTTCAATGTGGGGTGGGGGTAGATTCCCTGTATGTTGTATGTTGTAGACATGTAGTTTGGTCATTCTGAGTGTGGCATGCTATAATTGTAGGTTGTTAATATTTTCTGCAGTTGTTCTCTAGGTACAAGTAATCATATCCTATCGTCTTGGCCCGACGATGGATCCCTTGCCAGGGGTTCTTGAGGGTCTAAGTCGGTGGTTATTAAAAAAAAAGGAAGAAAAAATAGTTGTATTGTTGTGAAAAAAATATATCTATAGCCTTGATAAGTGGTGACTCTTGATGTAATTATGCTTAAAGAAGTATGGGGTAAAATACATTGATGTGAAGGCGGAGTTTGGTTTGACATAAGTATGGGGTTTGAATGTTAAAGTATATGTATTAAAGTGCTTAGGGAGGTGTAGTCACTCTTATATCCAATTATATCCTACCCATCCCGCAGCCTACATTACAACCAAATAAAGTCCTACTTGATCCTAGACTGAATGAACTCGATTAGTAGAGTAGTACACTACGGGCAAGCCTATGGTGCATCTTTTGTGGCACATGAATGTTATTTCTGAGAGTGAGTGAATTCTTTCTATCTTAAGTTCCTATGTGTTCTTAAATTTTATTGTGAGGAACTACTCTCTTTTGTTGTGTGAGGGCACTTGATTCATGAAGGAAAGGTAATGTCAGTGACCTCTATGTTAGAGTAAGTGGGTGAACTGTAAAAAATGCGTGGTACTTGTGAGTCAAATCTTGAGGTGAAGATGTTACGCTTTTGTGTTTAGGCTATTTTAAATATTCTTGTTGTGATGGGTTAGGAGAATCGCTTAAAAAGGCCGTGTCTATGCACGATGTAGCGGATTGCTCGAGGACTAGCAATGACTTAAGTGTGGGGTGTTGATAATAGGCTAAAATTGTATAATTTGGCGTATGTTTATACTATAACTTAATGATGCTTTACTGCCGTAAGTTGTCAAATAATGATAAAATGGCCCTAATGATGATTTTTGTGTTTTACAGGAGTACAAGACCGTAATGACAACTTATGATGATGATCCGGGCTGCAATTGGAGTAGAATAGACCATGCATTACGTTGTGGGTGATTTAAAGGTTGAAGACTCGATGAGCAGTGAAGAACCCCATTAGCGCGGGCTCTAGCGCGGCATTAGCGCGCCCGCGCTAGTCCAGCTATCCGGAGGCAGTATGTAACTCAACTAGCGCGGGCATTAGCGTGCCCGCGCTAGTCCAGACCCGTGAAACACAAACGGAAGGGTAATTTCGGAAGTCCAAGGCCAATCCACACAAACTATAAAAGGCTCAACTCGTCCAAGAGACGGGATATAGGTTATTTTAGAGTGCGAACAAGAAAAGTAAGGGCATGAGGCAAGGAGGCAATTTGGGCATTAATCAATATCTTCCTCTTTTGTTCTTTACCATTGACTATGAATTCGTTGTAGTTTTTGTTATTATTATGAGTAGCTAAATACTTTAATCTAAGGTTTTGGTGGAAACCGTTGGAGATGAACTTGTTAGCATGTTAATATAGTTTTGAGTTGGGTATTAATCTCTATTTGTTCAACTACGTTTTGATTGTAGTTTGCTGAAGGGCCCTCAACTAGTTGTTCCTATTTATTATGTATCTGCTTGAGAAAGAGTGCATATTTAGGTAGTTGTTGAACACCACCACTCCCGGAGTATAGACGAGAGTCATAACCGAGGGTTTAGAGGTTGGGTTAGAGATAATATAACTCGGGTGCAATCTAAAGTGAACCGTAACTAAATATAGCTAGCGTAGCTCGAGAGAGTCCGTCTAATAAATTGTCATAAATGCTTGAGAAAAATTTACGATAACTGGAGAGTTCATGATTGATAGAGACAACCAAATCAAAGCTATAGGGACATACAACTAGGGAAAGAACCAATGAGGGAAACCATTGCCTTAGACCTTTATTCCACTAGTTTACATCTACTTGTTATTTAATCCTAGTTTATCATTTTAGTTAACGATAATAGTAATTACAACATCTCTTATTATTCATAAAGTTGTGGAAGTTGATTAAGTAAGAGTTTAGTACGCTGAAGCGGCTTTTCTTGATACGTTAAGTCCCTGTGGGATTGACTCTGGGCATAATACCCCGTATTATATTTGCAACGCCCGCTTAGTCTTTTATTAGACACAGTTGAGCGTGATTAATACCACTAAACTCACCGACCATTTGAATTATCGGTTCGGAATATAGTATTTGTACATCTTTAATATATTTTTAGCACATATGCGAAGCTATTGGGTTAATTCGATTAAACTCGTAGGTCACAATTTACAATCACCCATGGTGTTTCAATTGTTCAAAAATGATGTTGCACTCGTGTCAAGATCTTCCAAAAATAAATAATTTTTGAAAGATTGCTCATATACCTGACGGCATTTTAAAAGAATCCTCCAGAAATGAATAATTTTTGAAATATTACTCATACACCTAACATCATTTTTAAAGGATCCGAGCAACATCACTTTTTAGAAGCATTTGCTTTAGCTTTTGTTTCTTATGTATACTGCTTGTTATTTTTCTAATCATCAAGAAATTCATATGGTTCGAAATTCGATAGATAATGCCATAGTTCCTCCACTTTATATCACTTAAATATTCTGCAGGATTCAAACTCATAATGTGTGTCTAGCCTACACAATATTGGATAATCACCGGAAGATATAGGAACTATGTCTCCCAAATTTCTATTATTCACAGTATATCTTTTATCAGTTTGCACGGAGTTAATGTCCTATTTATAAATTCATGGTGTTAAATTTATTTGGATGATATACGAAAGTTAGTCGACATTAGGAATAATTGAGTGAATATTCATTATGAGTTTCTTAAGCCATGCTTCAAATTAAAGCAATAATTTCAGCATAAATATTAATTGTGTACTGTACGGTATTCTTCCAATAAAACCAACCCTTATTGGGGTGGAAAAAGGGAAAAGAAAACGTTGTTCCGCATTTACTTCCGGTAAAAATGCTACAAAACTGTCCTAAATGATAATCAACTTAACACCATGTATTTATAAATAGGACATATACCTATAGTGTAAACTCATAAAAAGTTGTGTGAATGATTGAAAGTTGGGAGACTAAGTTCCTAAAGCTAGGTGATTATAGAATAGTGTGTAGGTTAGACACAAATCACGAGTTCGAACCCTGCAAAAAATTTAAGTGAAGTAAAGTAGAGAAACTAGTCCATTATCTAGGTTAGCCACAAATTAAATCACGATTTCAAACCATGCAGAGAAATAAGTAAAATAAAGGAACTAGCTCATAATCCATCAAATTCGAACCATGTGAATTTTCGAGTATTGAGAAATAGATAGTAGTATAGACAGAAGCCAAAGTTACAACAAAAGCAAAGGCACACTACAAGACAGAACGCATTTGCCAACAATAATTTTTGTTGCCATAAATCAAATCTATCTATTATTAAAAGGAAAGAATTCAGCCATGAGAATCCAAGTGTCGCGTTAATAGAATGTCATGTGGAAATTTAAGAACAATATTAGTTAAATTAGGTAAAATTAGTTTCTTTCTTTAATTTGAATTAAAAAAAAAATTATTCTGAAACCAACGCATAATATAACTCCCTGCGCGTCTTTTTGACCTAAAAATATCAACTTCTACAGTTTCTGCGCTTCAGGCCCACGATGCTCTGACAGTGCAAACTCAAACTGCTTACTCAAAAACCGTTTTCCTCTTTCAACAAAAGTAGATCTTTTTTGAACTCTCACTTTATATGTTAAAATCATGAAACCACTTCTATCTTGGTTCCAATTCCTTTCAAAAAGGCATACTAATCCACTTTCGCATATTCTTCTCCATGGAGAATCAAACAACCCCTTTCCACACCAAGCAGATACAACAAACATAATCAGAAACGGTGCAGAAAAACTTCAGTTACCAAAGGTTTGTTCTTTGATTATCATTACTATCTGTTAAAATAATTTTTATGTATTTTTTGTTTGCAAGCATATAACTGATTATTTCTTGAACTATAAGGCCATTAGACTAAATCTATGATCTTCTTTATATAAAATGGGGGAAGAAGATATAATTGATTATTTCTTGAACTTAAAGGCAAAATTATGAATTCCTTTGGCCTGGCGTGCTACATGTGCTAGCAAGCGTCACTAATATTTGAGAAAGTCTTACTCATCAAAATCTTTGCTTAAATTTATGGGGTTGCCGAATTTATTTTCCTATTATCTTCTAGCTTGTGTAATTTTCTTAATAGCTCTGACTTTTACCATCTTCTGGTGCCTCCAATTTATGTTAGCTGGCTTTATGGTTGTATATGTCATTTTGTATATGTCCTATTTGCTTTTGTTTATGTCTCGCTATTGCTATATCTATTTCTGCTTAATTTTATTTCATTGGTCAAATTATTTGCTTTTCTTATTCACTATGTTCTCACTTCGTACTTTCAATGGGAAATGCTGGAGTGGAGAGACTTTTAAACATATTTTCTCTTGCTCAATACAGGAAAACAAAAAGGAAACATGAAAAACACTCTACCATTTTTTTTTTTGACAAATAGGATCCGTAACAGAATTAGTCAATAGATTATGCTAAGTATTTTTTTTTACATGTATTTTCCTTCGAAAAGCCAACTTAAACTAACATACAAATTTCTTCTACAGGTAAAGTGAAACCATTCAAAACTGAAATTATTTTGTTGCAACTCACTGTGTAGACGTGAGAATATATCATCTTCTCCCTAATTTAAACACAGTTCCTGAATTGCAAGGTTATTACCTCCGTTGTGTTCTTTATTCAAAATCTTTATCATATATATATTTTTCACTTATTTTCTTCTATCTCTATTACTTATAGACAACATACAATTTCATCATAGGTATGCACAATGTCAATATATTACCTGATTTAAATTACGCTTCAACTGAAGAAGGTATTAACGGTTTATTTGTCATATTAATTTTTCGTCCAAAGTATACCATAACTTAACAAACCATTACTTTAATAGGCCTTTTCCAATTAGTAATAATAATCCTGTTACTTTGTAGATATGCAAACATATAATTCTCTACTTGATATGAATGAATCACCAATAATGGAAGGTAAGTATTTGATATTCTCATTTATTTGTCAGTTAAAATTAAACTACAATGTTAAGATTACTGGCAATTAATTAGTGCAATTCTCTCACTAGAAATCAAGGCTGCAATGTCAAACAAGGTATGTTTCTAGGAGATATTGATTTACCTTCAAGTATTGATATCATACTTTGATGTGACTATCTAAATCTAACATCTTGAATTTAAGAAACAAATTATTAGGCTCAGATCAATATTCCCGCTCACAAATTTTACACATAATAGGCAAATTAATATAGAAGATGAAGATGAAGAAGAGTATCTGTTATTATTAGTAGCAATATTGGGGTTTTATGCATTTTCTTGTGTAGCCGGTAAATCGAGTCAATAATTTTGTACGTGGATAAAGCTCACAAAAAATTATAAACTCCAATGTGAAGCTCAATTTTTTGTGTCATTGTGCTGCAAATGGAACCAAGTGGTGCAAAATTTGTGTGCGATATTGAGTTGCGTCTTTGGCTACTTTGGTCCGAGATGGAGTGTGAAGATCAGCACTTTGTGTGTCATTGAGTGCTACACCTTGTGTGAGACGCAACATTTGATGCAAACGTTAATAAGAATATTGGGTCTTACCAACAGGAGCACTAGCATGAACCTAAAATTGGAAATAAGCAATAAAATGAGCTATCGAAGTGAAAAAGAAAAGGAATTTCTCATGGCTATAATAACTTTGAAAAAGGACAAAGATCAGAGCAAACAATGTAAGTTATTTTTTTTTTGCTTGGCAAATTTGTCTCGGTAGCTCTATAATTGCATAAGAAAGCATAACTACATGATGTATGTCACAGATGAATCACATTGATTTAGCTAAGCCAAAAGCTTAAGTAAGTACAGTAGTATTTAGTTGTAATGATAAGTGCAGTACTTTGAAGCTTTGAACAATTTTAAAAATATGACGAATGATGCAATAAGCTTTTTATTTTTATACCTTTAATTAGTTTTAGTGGATTAAAAATTCTATTATTTGAGAAAATATATTTATCGAAGATGACGGAAAAGAATCGGCGTAAGTAAAGCTTATTTTTAAATATAAAAGTACTTGGGTTAGTTTTTAATTATTTCACTGTGTTCTTTTTTGTAGGTTATAGTAATTTATACATGTTCTCTCTCTCAGGAATGGGGTATATCTCTGACATTAAGCGCTACTTCGACAGTGTTTAGGTAATTATCTATGTAATCAGCTGAGCATGGACCAAATCCATGTATTTGTTATAAACAAAAAGAAATAGTTATAGTATAAATGTAGTAAATGGATGTAAAATCTACTGGGAAGAGGACTGCTTATCATTGGGGTGCAGAATGTGTTGTCGCACATGGTCTTTTTTCCCTTCTTTCTCCCCATGGTTCTCAGCTTTATTTGGGACACTTAAATTTATATTACTACTTATTAAAATTGGTATAAGTACTGGGTGCAAAAATCTTCTTTTTGTCAAGAATGAATGAACAGTTTAGTCGGGAACTTACATGAACGCAAAAATAGGCGAAAGAGTTGCACAGTTGGGTAGCTGCCACACTTTTTCCTATGGCATTAGTACTGGTTATTGTTATTGGTTTTACATTTATTTTTTGTTTCTTACGATACCGATATTATTTTATTTTTCTGACTTCTGTTGTTGTCACTAATCTATTGTCTATTGTTTTTTTTCTTCTTCTTGAGCTGAGGGTCTTTTGGAAGCAGCCTATGTACCTTGGGGTAGGGGTAAAGTCTGCGTACACTCTACCCTCCCACACCCCACTTGTGAGATTTTTACTGGGTTGTTATTGTTGTTGTTCTCTTTATTGACTATTTTTCAATATGTGGTATTAGCGCTTGATGCTCATTCTGTGGAGAGGTTGCCAATGAAAGGAACTACCATAGCGAGTTCTAGCTGCAAGAAGAGGATGACGGAGTTGAGTTACTTTTTTATTAATTCTCTCAAGAGTTGATTGATGATTTTAACCACAAGAAAGTCTGAGAATTTATGCAATTTATTTTTGCATTAAACCATTAATTAGAGGTGAAACCTTGAGCATGTCTTTGTTGATTGCTTGATTTCTTAAGAATACAATAATTCCCCTATTAGATGTAGTATGAACAAACCTAAGAATTTTTTCTTCTTCATTTTCCTGCAACAAACAAAAATACAGACATTAGACCTTATATCACTGTCTCTACTTTCTTTCCATTACTCAATGTTCTGATGTTGTTCGGTACATTGGTATATGGATATCAATACATGCTATTGTTCGAGTATCAAGTGTAGCCTGAGAGGGTTTGCAGGATCTTTTGTTCACTTCTCAAAATAATGTCAACATGAGCGACACTAAGGTACTTTGTTGTATAAATTGACTTGAGATCTTTCGAATGTACATAGATGTTCGTGCCGGTGGATTTTCAGCATTTGTAGTCGTTGGAATGGCTGTAATGGGTGTTGCAATCCTTTATGCAACTTTGTAGGTGTGGTTGGGGGTGGATTCAACTGGAGCAATAACGGCAACATATACTTCTGATCCAAAGTACAACTCAATAAAAGGTGACGTCTTAATTACTGTGAATTACAGATGTGTTTAACTGTCCTTTTTATTTTCTGATCATACCTTGAGACAAAAATTTCTACTTTTTTATGTGGACTAATCCTCCGTTTCTAATATTTTCCTCTGCTCTTTTTCCCTTTAAAATGATCCGCGCATCGCGCGGGTACGTATACTAGTGTTGTTGCTAAAAGTAGTTTTGGCAACAACAAAAAAGTTGTTGCACGCAGGGGCGAAGCCACCCTTTCAAAAGGGTGGTCAACTGACCACCATTCACCGAATCATTGCGAAAAATTACACCGTGTATATAAGTAAAATGCTGATTTCAAATGTATAAAATATATATTGAACACCCTTTGTCGGGAATTCTTTTTTAGTTCTTTCAAGTTTGAACACCATTGAAAACATTTCTGGCTTCGCCACTGGTTGCACGTCGTGGCAATAAATGCCGATGGGAAAAGTATTCGTAACAACCAACAATAGTGTTGCAAAAGCTAACTTAACGCAACAAAAATTATTGTTGCCTTAAATTATATTTAGTTGGTAAAAAGTCATGCAAATGTGGATTATGAGAACATTTAACAACAAAAATTATTGTTGCAAAAAGTGAGCATATTTACCAACAATATTTGTTGTGGTAAAAAAATTGACGGCAAAGTTAGTTATTGATCTATTATTAAGGCTTTTAGCAGCAATTGCTATTGTGTTTATGAATTACCTTTTGCCAACAATAATATCACAAATGTATATATAAATATAATAAATTCTATATATATAAATGGCAATACATAAAATTGATACACTTTCAAAAACTAAATCTTATAAAATGTATGCTTTTATTTACAAAAAGAGCAAAAGCATCATATACCAAAGTTTTAATCTAATTAATCCCAAAAATAAATCTTCTTCCAACAACTTGTTGCACCGCATGGACCATATTTCCAGCAATGATGATTTAAGCATATTGTCCACTTACTAAATATTGCAACTACTTCATGACTGAAAATGTCACATAGTACATAATTGTTGAATAGAAACATTCCTGAATATAAGTTGCAAAATTATTAGATCAAGAGAACTACTCCAAATTGAATAAGTTGAGTTGTAAACCTTTCAAAAATTCCACATCAAAGTTGAATACTTCTCCAAACAAAGTTGTTGCACCAGAACCTACTAAATACTGTCAAAGATATAATATTATAGGACATGATTTGAAATGTTTAATTATTTCTTTTCATGTGTTTAAATCCCTACTGTACATTCAACAATAAAAGTTTCTATTAAAGCAGAAAATTACCTCTTTTTCTCCATCTCATGTTTCAGTGTATTAGCAAGAGTTTTCTCTCCGCACTTGCGATATCCTGGGAGAAAAGAAGGCAAGTATAATTGGTAGCACAAATATACAAGTGGAACTACGATTTATTAATTGGTAGAAAAGAAGGCAAGTATAATTGGCTCTAAAAAAGGATTTACTTCTTGAACCTAAAAATTCTTTAGTGCAAGACACTAAGATTTATCAATAAAACTAAGGAACAGTAAGGTTATTATAGTTTAAATTTTAACAAGGCAACTAATCCTCTTAAGCTCCTAATTGAAATCACAATAATTATTAGATTTCACTTAATTTTCTAAGAGAACAGATAACACCTAATCTCACAAAACATTCAATCCCTTGGAACCCAAATTGTCTATTGAAACAAGACAAGAGATACAGACACAATATCTTCGTCAAGATGAACGATAGTAATACTCACATACTCCACTCTGAGTTTTCGTCACTAATGAGGATAGAATCAGTACAATTGAATTGCATTAAGTCAATTTTCAAGCATAGATGCTGAAGAAATGAATATAGACAGAGCAGAAACTAACTTACAGTGAGGTGTGGGAATCAAAGTAACACAACCAAAGAGAGCTCCGCGAAGCCAAGCAGCCTATTCTTTAGGAGCATTACAACCCAAAAATATAGCCAAAGCAGATGCCAAAAACAACATTTATCGCAGTTCCAAAAAGCATAAATATACCAATAAATAAATAAATTATAGTCATGATCTGCTTGTAAATCTACAATTAATAGAAAGGAACGTAATATTTTAAAAAAAAGGTAAAATAGAAATACCAACCAAATAAGACATGAGACCATTGATTAGAACTGGAATGGAGCTATAAGTACTGATGTGGATGAACCACAGTATCTTTATTTTGAACCTGTAAGAAAATGGTTAATTTGTTGCCCTAGTTTGTTCTTTGAAAAAGTTGTCGACCCTGGTTAGGACCTCCTAACTAAAAATCTAAATCGAAGCATTCAAGGAATTGAAACCCTAAACTAGAAACAACTAAAACTAGAGATGGAGGAGCTTACGATTTCAAGCCATAGCCGCAAAACTGGAAGATAAGGTTGCCGCTCATTTGAACCTCTTAACTCAAAGCATGAGTCGAAGGGTTGAACTAATTGGGGAAGGTGAAAGCCAAAATGAAAATAAAAAAGGCCAGGGATTCGGGGGGAGTTTGCCGCTTTCGTTTTTGCTGAAAATTGAGAAAGAACTAAATATTCTTCATTTGATCTCTTCTGAACGAAACGACAAAGTCACAACAAAGAGCCAACGGAGTCTGCATCTCTTCTTCATTTGATCTCTTACAACCTCCGCCTTGTTCATAGATAATCACGACACAAAATAAACAGACTCCCTGCTGCTCACAAAATGTGAAATTAGGGAGTGGCAGCCACCATAGAAATCAGAAATTATATAAAGGGAATTTAAGAGCTAGTTGAAGAGCGTGGATTCAACATCAATCACTGTTATAGAGAATCCAACAGACTTGCAGATAATCTAACGACTTTCAACCATGAAATTGGG
>ML275357.1:812-42951 GCA_005239495.1 Nicotiana undulata | reverse complement strand
ATATATATATTAAAAAATAAACCAAGCTAGTAATATAAGAGAATCTACTATTGAAAGTTAGCTGATGAACTCACTCATATTTAGCTAAATGTATCACGGATTAAAAATTTAAAAAAAAATTCATGTGCCTATTATTGATTTATGTTCAACAATCCTCATAATTGTAATAGTGTGTTTAAAATTCTTAAAAGTTAAAAGTATAATATTGAATAATTTTATTGGTGCAGCAGTCTTGTATATTTTTAAAAAGTGAACTATCTATGTTATTGTTCAAGACCCGTGCCTCTTCTTAAATCTTTTATTTTTCCTTTATCTATTTTTTTTAGCATTTATATATAATTTAAGTGTAAGACATATACAAGTGAAATCTAATAAAGCTATATTATTATAATTTTCTACATAGTTCAAATCAGAACAAATTAATAAATAAATTGTAATTAATTTTAAACTCCTAAATATTAAAAAGAATGACTATTAAATAAAGTGTTTTTTATAATATTTAATTTTTCTTTATAAAGATCAAGTTTGAAATAAAAAGAAAAAAATTAATTTTAAATTCTAGTCTTTCATTCTAGGTAAATATTATTTCATTAATAGCAGTTTAGTGGATGGTGTACTCACGTTTTTATATTTAATCAATATGTTATAATGGCTAAAAGCTAAAAATTAGGAGTTCATATTTAGTTTGATAACAAAATATTTAATAATCAAAATTTTAGGAGATTTAAGTGTCCTAAATATTAGGAAAGTAACTTAAATTACAATTGTGTCCCATATAAACTATATTTTTAGAGGGTAAAAAGGGCAAACGACATTTCGCTAAGGGCCTTCGTGCTTTTAATATAATATAGATATAGATTATCTGCAAAATCCCCACAAACCTCTTTTATATATATATTTTTTACTATGCCAATACTTCCATGACCTTCCTATAAATTCATAACAAATAGTTTTAGAAATGAGTTAGAAAAGAAAAGGAAGGAGAATCAAATTCCTATAAACTCTCCGATTTTGGGTTTTCTTTAGTACAAGAAAAGAAAAAAGGTCCATGCAATTGTAAATACACTCTTCTTCACCACTTTATCAAACTCATATCCAACTTCCTAGCCAAATCATTTATCATAGTCTCATTTTGTTCATCATATTCATCATCAATTAGCGTCAAGGCAGCATGTGGTTAAGGTGGGCTTCTGGAAAACAGTGGAGAAAATAATTAGAAGAGAAAAATAATAAATTGCACAATACAAGATTTATGCGGTTTGATAATTTTTGCCTTCTTCACAATCACACAAAAAATATCTCTTTATTAATTGAAGAGAAAGAAGAAGTTTAGGATGATTTCTATTGAATAAGGGAATGGCTATTTATGGGCAGAGAAATCTGCTGAAATCTTTAGTAAGATATAAACATGTGGCAGGACATCACCGCAGAATTTAATGCATTCACATTTTGTAGTCTTTTCATTTCTTCCGACTTTTCTTTCTTTGTCTTTTTCACATTTCTTTTTCTTCTCTGAGTTTTCCACTTTTGTTTTGTCTTTTTTCTTTATTTTACAAACAACAACAAAGTTTGCTCCTATCAATCTCTCCCTCAAACCTATATTACATTAAGAAAGAAATTAAAAAAAATAGATTTGCTATTCTCTGGTGGCGTCTTCACATTATCATATTTGCTATTCTCTGGTGGCGTCTTCTCATCCTCTCAGCAATGTCATTTTATTTCGGTGTTTCAGGAACTGTCTTGATCATTCTGATCCTATTCTCATAGCAGAATGCTTTAAACTCTTTACTATCATACTCTCACACTTCAAACATTTTAACTTTAGACTTGTCTGATTTTTGACTTCACCTCTCAATCTTTCAATGGTACCAAACATATCAGATTTACTTTTCAGAAAATAATCCATACTTTTCTTGTGGAATCATCAATGAAGGTGACATAATAGTGTGAGCCTCCCAGAGAAGTTACAGGCGCTGGCGTCTTTTCCGCCTTTGAGAAACTAACTTTCTTTTGTTTCCCGTTAATGCAATCTTCGCACAAACCTAATTCAATATGCTTGAGGTTTGACAATTTTCTTTAGATGGCAACAACTTCATTTCCCTTTTCACTCATATGACTGAGCCTCCGGTGCCACAATATTGTGTCACGACCATGATCAACTGTTGCTATAATGTCTCCATGTATTGCAGTTGCATGCAGTGTTCCCTTCTTGAAGCCTCGTGCCACAACCAAATTGCCTTTGGTTATCTTCCATGATCTGTTACCGAATGTTGTTGTATATCCTTCACTGTCAATCTGACCCATAGATATAAGATTTTTCTTAAAGCCGGGAACATGTTGGACATTTTACAATTTCCATAGCGTGCCTTGTGAAGTCTATATATGGACTCCACATTTTCCGACAATATCCATAGGTTCGTCGTCTTCTAGATAAATCATTTCGAATTTTCCAACAGTATAGTTATGCAATAATTCTTTGCATGTGGTAAAGTGAAACAATGCATCTTAGTCCAGAATCCAAGATTCGACTAGATTGTCTGCACAACAAATTAGTGCATCACCGGCTTGTTCAGCAATTGCATTTGTTGAATTTTCATGCTTGTATTGATCGGTCTTCTTCTTCTTTGGCTCTCTACACTAACTACTGTAGTGATATTTTTTATTGCAATTCGAACACATAATGTCTTTGCGATTTTTGGATTGCCCTCTTTTCCTTGACTTTGGTCTGCCACGACCATGACTTTGTCCTCTTTGGCTACTTTTTCTCGGCTTTCGGTATTCAAAGCAGATCCTGGGGAATCACCTGATTCTCTCCTGCGAATATCTTCACTTAGAACCAAGTCTCTAATATCATCCAATTTGAGTTTGGTACTTCCCGATGAACTGCTAACTACAATTATTGTTGCGGACCAACTATCCAGTAGAGATGATAGTAGAATCAATGTCCTAACTTCGTCATCAAATATTATATTGACAGAAAGTTAATATTACATCAAACTCATTGATATGTTCCGTAACAGATCCACCTTCTGTCATCTTTAAGTTGAATAATCGACGCATCAAATTTGACTTTATTTGAAGCAAATGACTTCTCGTACATATTTGATAACACCTCCATTAGACCTGCAGTGGTCTTCTTATTAATGATGTTAAACGTCACATTTCGTATTAGCGTCAAACGAATCACACATGAGCTTTGCTATCTAATAGATTCCAATTCGCTTTGGCCATATTTTCTGGTTTTACCTCGGTCAGAGATAAGTGTAATTTTTTATGGTACAAATAATCCTCTATTGGTATTTTTCTGAATCCAAACTCGTCAATCTTAACATTCCCTTTCTTCTGATGCCGTTTTTGACAAAATTCTTTTGATGTGAATAGTGCTTGTGAATAGTATCAGCCAATACTACTCAGTGTAAGAAAAAATATCACAAATGTATAAGGTAAACAACAATCACTATTGGTAAACAGTACTATCACTATCAATAAATAGTACTTCACTAATGTGAATAGTGTTAGTAATGATGATCAATAGTGTCGCACTATTCTTGTGAATAGTACCTGCACTAATACCATAATTTTCTACCATAATTATATTGTTTAAGTTATTGGGAAGCGTGTCAGTCTAATAAAAATAAATAATAAATTATACAAGCCAAGATTTATACGATTCGGTAAATTTTGCTTACTCCACGGCTACACAAAAAATAACGAACTTGAACGATGATTTCAACTGAAGAGGGAAATGCCTATTTATAGGCTGAGTAGTAAGATATGACATTTTGCAGTCTTTTCATTTTACAATAACTAGAGTTATTACAATACTTAGAAACATTTTTTGTTGTATTTCAGCAAACAAGAAACATTGTAAAACTGCATCAAAATTCAAGTCTTTAATTTCAACATGAAATCTTGAAATAAGTTCTACGGGGTCGGAAGTTCACGCAGCAGAGTTCAGAAAAGGATTGTTCTCTGATGTTTTTGTTTTTATATTTCTGTGCTAAAATAATAGGATAGAAGTAGTATAAAATGGATCTTGAAATGTCCAGCAATATCTTCGCTTTAATTATTTTTTAAAGAAAAAGGTCCCCATTGAGAAATTTTGTGGATATTAAATAAGGGGAAAAGTCATAAAAATATAAAAGAGTTTCACGATGAGAGTGGCATATCATTTTTTCTATTTCTAGCCGCGTTTTGCGCGTGTACCTCATACACTCTTTGGTCAAAATAACTGATTTTTGGATATTTTCACACATATTAAAAAATTCATCTTTTAACATTAATTAACAATGAAATTGATCATATGAACTTTTATTATTTCACATAATACTCCTAACACATATTCCAACACTATTTACTCCAAGGGCAATGTAGGAAAAAAATAATTAATTCATTCTTGAAATATGAAAAAATCACTTATTTTGGACCACAAAGAAAAGAGGCAAAAAATCACTTATTTTGAATCGGAGGAAGTATTAATGAACATATTACTTTATAAAAATCATAAAAGGAATATTTAAAAAGTATCTTTGGGTTATAAAACAAAAAGTAGGTTTCATCAAATGATGAATATTGATCCCATTAGCCAATTCTATATAGAAAGAAATTATCCTTAAATATTTTATTCTTTATTTTAAAGACTTCTGCGGGAATATTTTATGATATTTATAGTTATTCCTGTGATCTAATATTAAAAACTAAAAAAAATAACGCATAAATATTACTATCATGTTTCTTTAAAGATTTATCAAGTAAAACCTATTTAAATATTAAATACTTTTTTTTTTCTCTTTGGAGATTTGGAAATGAAGAGGTTGTCCCTATAGTTCAAGGAAAAATTGATAACTATAGTGTAAAATATAAAAAGGACAGATACTGAGTTAAAACTTTTTATAAAAATAACTTAGAAATGTACTAAAAGACATCTGAAGTTGTCATTTATTAAAACAAATTAAAAAGAAAGAAAAATAATTAATAAATTTCATTTAAAATAACATAATATTGTCTTCTCCTATTTTATTATTGTTTCGTATTCGTAATTTTTCCAATTTGACTCTAAATATTATAATATAGTTAAAAAAATTCTATTTTCTAAATATTTTTAGCGCCGATCCTCTCCCTTATAAAAATAAATTCATGTATCCAACGGGGTCTTTTGGTCCACAAATTTTTTGACTTGTTTTATAATGCAAGTATTATAATACGAAACTTAAATAAGAAACAAATATTTATTAGATATACTTTCAATTTATAAATATTGATTCATTGGATTAAAAATATAAATATGGAGTATAACATAAAAAATATATTTGATTTTCCATATATAACTTGGATAAAATTTTATTTTTAACTTTAGGATTGGTTTTCTTAAAGGATTTTGGAATAAGCACTTTGGAGAAGGATATTCTGGTCATTTAATTATTTTATTTATCCAGGGATAGCTAATTCTTAAATTATTATCCCACATGAATGTAGAATAAAGGTGGTAGCTAAATAAGATTGTGGTATAACTATTCTTGCAATTTCTTATACCGAAAACACCAAACATGAAATTGAATAATCTCACATTATATCTTAGATTGTTATCCTTCAATCTTGCCTAATATAAAATTTATTTTTAGTCTTTTTAAATTTTAAATGTTTATTATTTATTTATTTTGTTATTATTGAGTGTAATTTTCAAAATATTATACGTGAAATTGATGAAGATAAAATACTTAATTATTTGTTCTAATAGTTGAATGTAAACTTTTAAATATTATACCAAAAAACGATGAAGATAATATATTATTTGAATATGAAGGGAGTTCAAATATTATATGAAAGTGTATTATCTATTTTTTTTATACTATTATCAAATGTTAGAAAAATCTATAATTAAAAGTTAAAATATTTGTACATGACTTTAAAGTTACACACTGATTTTCAGACCTAAATTGTTGATCCAATACAATTTTAGTGATGCTATGTAATCGATTGTTTTACTTTATGGAGAATCATTTACATGTTTTCTAAATATAGGAGTACATAGATCAAATAAGGAAAAGTTTAATAAGATTTTTTTTATTTAATTTCAAAATTTCAAATATTTGAAAAAATTATTAAATTACAGTCTTGTCCAATGCGAACTCTATTTTTAAAGGGCAAAAAATGCGAACGGCATTTCGTTAAGGGCCTTCGTGCTTATATATATATATATATATATTCGAAAAGAATTTAAGTTACATGTAAAGAGGATAATACGGATAAGGCATCATCACAACCAACTCAGATTTGATGGAATCTATTTGTAATATAATCCCTAATAACGTGGGATCTCATCTCATCCTAACAGCATAGCCTTTGTACTATAAATACTAACCTACAACAATGAGAAGATGTGTGTGGAAATTCTCACAATAGCTTGAGTTGTTTTATGGTATCAGAGCATCTCAAACTCCAACGAGTTAAACCCCTTTCCTGGTCCAAAAATGGTTTCAGAAATTCAAACCAACTCTTCTTCGACAACAAACAACTCAACGTCACCCTCACTAGTTTGTTCAGTTATCCAACCTTCTCAATTAGTCTCCTTCAACCCAGCATCCCAACTATCGCTTAAGTTAACTGGAAGTACCAATTACTCCACATGGAAAGCCCAAGTCACAACCTTGCTCTTCGGCTATGACTTAATTGGCTATATTGATGGATCCTCAGAGTGTCCTGCTCAATTTATCATTGAAAATAATCAGCAGCTTGTTAATCCCAACTATAAACTCTGGCAGCGCCAAAGACAGTTTGGTACGCAATGCTATTATGGCATCTGTTGATCACTCTATTGCTCCAATGATAGCACACACAGTGACGACAAAACATGCATGGGAGACACTTCAGACAACTTTTGCAAGCAAATCACAATCCAGAATTTTGGCCTTCTGAGATTCTTGCCAATCTACGAAAAGAAGTTCGACCAATTGCTGACTACATGAAGGAAATCAAAACTATTTCTGATGATCTCGCCTCTAGTGGATCCCCATTAACCAATGAAGAACTGGTTATCAAAGTACTTAGTGGTCTTGGACCCGAGTTTAAGGAAATTTCAACAGCTATTCGTGCTCGCGACAATCCTATATCTTTCGAGGAATGATATGATAAACTTCTAGCTCATGAAGTCTTTGTTCAATATTCAGAGCCCAAACCTGCTGCTCCAGTTATCACAGCCCAATTTAACCAGCGTGTTTCAAACACCCAAATTTCTCAGCGGCGAAACTATAACAATGTTGGGAATCAAAACCCACAGCGACACAACCAAGGAGTTCCACATTCAAGCCATACCTCTAATGGCAGGAACTTTACTAGCCAAAATCCATCCTCCAAATCCTTTGGATCACGACAGCGCGTTCAGTGTCAACTATGTGATAAGTATGGTCACATCGCTAAAGTTTGTCGCTCTCAGTCACACAACAAATATGAAGCCCGGGAAAATATGGCATCTCGCTCCTACAAAAACAATGATAATTCCTGGATCATTGACTCTGGCGCATCTCACCACATGACAGATAACCTTGGGAATCTTACTTCTGCAACAGAGTTTTCAGGCAGTGATGACATAGTCATCGGAGATGGTAACATTATTCCTATTTCACATATTGGGCAAACTACTCTTCATTCTACTTCATCCACTCGTCCTTTCGCACTTGAACATGTTCTGTGCTCACCAAAGTTAAAACGTAATCTACTTTCAGTAGCTCAATTTTGTCGCCAAAATCTAACTTCTATTGAATTTTTTCCTTATTCTTATCTTGTAAAGGATTTGAGCACGGGCGCGATACTGCTTCGCGGAAGGAGTAAGAATGATCTCTATGTGTGGCCAACCACCAAGTTCCAATCAAGTCCACTACTACCTCATCACAAGCCCATTTTGCTGTCTCACCGCCACCGAATATACACTTATGACATGCACGACTTGGTCACCCTCAACCACAAATAACCAAGACCTTTATTTCTCATTTTGGTCTCTCAGTAGCTTCAAATCAACCATTTACATTTTGCAATTCATGTCTTTGTAATAAAAGTCACCAACTTCCTTTTGGTGAAACCTCTGTTAGAAGTCATAGAGCCTTTAAAGTAATTTACTCTGATGTTTGGGGACCAGCTCCCATCACTTCCTTTAATAATTTTTGATTTTATGTTCTCTTTGTTGATCACTTTACAAAATATACATGGTTGTTTCCCATTAAACACAAACCTGATGTTACACAAATACTTATTAATTTCAAGAAACTAATTGAGAATTATTTCTCCACCACAATTGGTACCTTGTATACCGATGGAGGTGGTGAATATCTTGGCCTCAAATCCTTCCTTCAAAACTATGGCATTCAATATCTCCTCAGTCCTCCATACACACCTCAACTTGTTGGTACATCAGAACACAAGCATCGTCATGTTCTTGAAACAACACTTACGATTCTTCACCATGCTTCTATCCCTGTCAAGCTTTGGTCTCTTGCTGTCCAAACAACTGCGTACCTTATAAATAGATTACCAACTCCCCTCCTCAAGGGAAAGTCTCCCTTTCAGACTTTGTTTCACCATTCTCCTAACCCTCAAAAGTTAAAAGTATTTGGTTGTCTATGCTACCCGTGGTTACGACCTTATTCATAGCACAAGCTTGACTCAAAAAGTCGTCCTTGTGGGTTCATGGGTTACTCATTGTCTATGAATAGTTATGCCTGTCTTGATCCAACCACCAACAAAATATTCATATCACGCCATGTAGTGTTTGTTGAGCATATTTTCCATTTGTCTCTATGCATACTGATCTAACCTGTGTCTCTCCCGTATTAACAACTACATGGTTATGTCCCTCGGTCTCGTCACCTATTCCTCCAACCTCCACTAGTATTCCAGTTGAATCGTCCATCCCCTTACCTCCAATTACTCAGGCCACTCATGTTGGGACTTCTTCAACCTCCACGGACAGTGCTGCCACCGCATCTCCTCAAGATTACGTACATTCTTCTCCATCTCCCTCTTTAAGCTCTACTTCTGAGACCTTGGCTTCATCACCAACTATCTGCCCAAATTCCCAAACCCCATCAGCTCCTCCTCCATGGCATATTATCACTAGATCCCAAAATAATATTTTCAAACCCAAGCAGGTATTTGATTATCTTGCCACAAAATCCTCTTCTCCGGTACCCTTAACTCCTAACACCTTCAAACAAGCACAAAAGTATCCCAAGTGGTGTGAAGCAATGAATGATGAGTATGCTGCTCTTATGAAAAATAGATATTGGTCTCTTGTACCATCTACTTCTGCTCAGAATATTATAGGTTGTAAATGGGTGTTTCGTATTAAACATAAGCCTGATGGTTCCATTGAACGCTACAAGGCTCGTCTTGTAGCTAAAGGTTTTCACCAACGCCCAGGAATTGATTTTCATGCTACTTTCAGTCCGGTAGTTAAACATACTACTATTAGACTTATTCTTTCTCTAGCTGTGACTTACAGATGGCCTCTGCACCAACTCGACGTGAACAATGTATTTTTGCAAGGAACTCTAGAGGAAACTGTGTTCATGCAGCAACCACAAGGATTTGTTGATCCTCTGCATCCAAACCATGTATGTCGCCTTCACAAGCCAAGTTATGGACTTCGCCAAGCTCCTCATGCCTGGTATAATGCTCTTATGCAGTTCCTCCTTTCATGTGGTTTCAAGAGGGCGTACTCTAACACTTCTCTGTTCATTTATCAATCTTCTAATGTCCTGGTATTTGTGTTAATTTATGTTGACGACATCATTGTCACTGGTTCTTCAAAAGATCACATTCGCTCAGTTGTGAATTCACTTGGAAGCAGATTCTCTCTCAAGGACCTTGGGCATCTCCACTTCTTCCTGAATATTGAAGTTATTCCATTCAATGATGGCCTACTTCTCACTCAAAGTAAGCTGATTGACGGATAAAGCATTATCACAACCAACTCAGATTTGATGGAATCTATTTGTAATATAATCCCTAATAACGTGGGTTCTCATCTCATCCTAACAACATAGCCTTTGTACTATAAATACTAACCTATAGCAATGACAAGATGTGTGTGGAAATTCTCACAATAACTTGAGTTGTTTTAACATGCCCTACCAAATCACCTTCATACATATATAGAAATTTTTCATATTAAAGAGGCAAGGATTACTCGCCTAACTTAGAGTGTAATTTTTTTTTACAAGAATGAAGATTTTCAAAATTGAAATAAGCCGAATTTATATTAGAAAAGTTTCAACTTTTTCTAATTCTTAGTATCTTACCTTTTAAGCTTTTGATTTGGTTTCTAAACTAGTAGAATCGTGCTACATTAAAGACGGAAAATTTATTTTATCAATTAGATTTTATTTCTCTTCACTACAGGACAACAACACATAATAAAACGATCAAGTATATGTATAGAAGACATAAAAATTTCCATGATATTATTAAAGAACATTAATTGGTCGTGTATTAGCAGATGATATATACATGGGTCTGCGATGTATTGCCACTAGAAATCAAGACATTGGTATTGGACCTTGTAAATCGATTCATGACCTTTCGGGCACAACAAATCTCTATTCGAACTCCCTTTACTTGTAGGAGTACATCTTGGATTTGTCGATTATGTTATGGCCGGAGTCCTACTCATGGCAACCTGGTTGAATTGGGAAAAACTGTAGGTATTATTGCAGCAATCGATTGGAGAACCGGGTACTCAATTAATATTAATAACTTTTCATACCGGAGGAGTATTCACGGGGTACTGCAGAACATGTGCGAGCCCCTTCTAATGGAAAAATCAAATTCAATGAGGATTTGGTTCATCCGACACGTACACGTCAGGGGCATCGATTTAAAGATTCTGCTTTTTGTTTTTGGTCAAGAAGATTAAAAGAGTCAATTCGCTAAGAATATAAATGAACTTTTACTGTATCTTTTACAATTACTTTTGATGTCTTTTTGTTTTAAATTTACTGATGTAACTTGTCTTTTTGGTTTTTACTTATTAATGTAATTTAATGTCATCGCTAGTTTAGGAGACTTACATGATTTTCTCCAAACTATAAGCAGATTGATTGCAACAACGTAACAACAACAACAACAACAACTCAGTATAATTCCACAAGTGGGGTCTGGGGAGGGTAGTGTGTACGCAGACCTTACTCCTACCCTAGGGCAGAGAGGCTGTTTCCGATAGACCCTCGGCATCCTTCCCTCCAAGAACTTCCCACCTTTCTCTTGGGGTGACTCGAACTCACAACCTCTTGGTTGGAAGTGGAAGGTGCTTACCATCAGAGCAACCCACCTTGTCAACGTAACATGACTCGAATTACTGGTCATCGTGAATATTCCTCATGTGGTGGATGGATCCCTTATTTCCACAGTCTAAAACCCTTTGTTTAATGTAGAGTACTCCTAACCTTAGACTCTCTTTGTTGTGCGTATCATTCTCCAAAAACCCATAATGATGTTTTTTTTCCACTGAATTACCCAGACAGACGTCTAGTTCATGTTGTATTCAAAAAAGCGCAAGAGTGGGGCTATGCCTGACCTCACAATAATACAACAACTGTGATGCAATCACCCCAAAAGAAGTACAAGAGGTTCATATATATACACCCTCCTTCCTAAGATCTAAGAAAAATTAACTAACAAAAAAATTAGATTCTTCATACTTTGTCCTTATACTTGGTAGTTGCCTTTTATCGAGGATAAAGGATCCTTTTTCATTGCTAGGCAATTCTTGGAGTGAATGATACACCCTTCTCTAATTTGTGGTTGTAGCCAATTTAGCAAGACAATCCGCAACCTGATTCCCCTCTCTGAAACAATGTCTGACCGTAGCTCTAGCTTTTTTGATAATGAGGGAGGCTCTATCTATCACCTTTTTAATCTTCATATTGTTAGGATTTCCTTCCGTGAGCATATCCACTATGGTCATAGAATCCAGTTCGATAGAGAAATTAGTGTACCCATTCTGCCTGCACCATTTTCCTCCAAACTCTGCTGCTTTAGCCTCTGCCATGATATGATCATCACACTGATAGGGAAAAAAAGCTGTAATAAAGTCCCCTTTACTCTCCCTGATCACCCCCCGATGCCTGCCTTTCCACTTTCTTTGCAAAAGCTTCCATCCGTATTAACTTTGACAGTGTCGGGGAGTGGAAGCTCCCATGTAACTTGTATCCATTTCTGAGATGTTCTGAGTGTCTCAACCCTATCACATAAAAAATTCCATTCCATATGAGTGTATTCACCTGGTACCATGTTGGAAACAACCGTTTTCAATGGCCATGTAATTCGATGTCTCATCGAGTTTAGCTGAAACTTCTTTTGTTTTCCATATCTGTATGCATTTCTTTGTTTCCACATTTCCCAGCATATAATTGTAGGATCTATCTGAAGCATTTGATTATGCACTATGTTGTTGGCCGTTGTTTCCCACCATCTTTTGAAGGTAGCAATAATAGGCTCATGTTGATGTTTGATTCCCAGTGCATTACCTATGTTGTTCCATATGTAGCTGGCAGCTTCACTACTATTAAATACATGTTGAGCTATTTCAACCTGCGCAGAAGAATAACAAGAACATCTAGATATAATGTTAGTACCAAATCTACAAATAGCATCATCAAAAGGTATCCTATTCTTGAAAATTCTCCAAGTGATAAAGGACATTTTAAAGGGGAGAGATTTATGCCAGATTTTGCTTATGAAGATATTCTTCTGTTTTTTTGAATCTAATATACTGCCATGCTGAGGTAGAAGAAAATCTCCCATCATGAGAAATAGCCCAAACAGGGAAATCTTCCTCATTTGGGTCACCTATCTCCAGTTTAACAATATTATCCATAATGTGCGCTGGAAGAACATCATTGAGTTTGAGAATATTCCATTCTCCATTGATTATGAAGTCTTTCACCTGAACTTTGGAGGATCTCCCACTCCCTTTTACTGCGTTGGCCAAAGCACCTTTACCTGTCCAGTTATCCCACCAGAAGCTACAGTTACCTTTCTGAATTTCCCATCTAATGTTTTCCTCGGCTTTATCTCTAATTTTGAGCATGTTTCTCCAAATATGAGAATCAGAGGGACTTGGATTTTTGTTCACTGGACTCTTTTGCAATATTTGCTCTTGAGAAAGTTGGCCCATAGGGATGGGTGAGTTCTGAATCTCCACCATCTTTTAATGCTAAGTGTATCTATGATATCTTCCATTTTTCTAACACCAGTTCCTCCCTCATCTTTGGGGAGACAAAGATTATTCCATGAAGACCAATGGTATTTGTTTTTACCTTCATTTGTGCCCCAGAAGAAGTTTGCAAAGTGTTTCTCCATGAGTTTAGTAATTCCTTTAGGAGGGTTCATAGCAGAAAGGATGTATGTGGGGAGGGATTGTAAGACATGTTTAATAAAGACCATTCTCCCACCAGAGGACATCATACTGGCTTGCCATCCATTAAATTTTTTGAGCACCTTAGAGAGCATACCATAAAAAAGATTGCTAGTATTTCTCCCAAAATAAATGGGGCATCCCAGGTAAGTGAAAGGGAAAGACTTATCCATGCAACCTGTAACATTCCTAATTCTATTAATTCTTGCAGCGCAGATGTGAGGGGCTGTAATGAAGAAACTCTTATCGTTATTAACTTTTTGCCCAGAAGCCTTTTCATACCTGTCAATAACCTTTTTGATTAGCTTGAGAGACATGTTGTTTCCACCATAGAATATAACAATATCATCAACGTATGCTAGATGATTGATCATCGGACCTCTCGGGTCCATGCTAAAAGAAGTGAAACCAATATAATCATTAAGAGCATTTAGAGATCTAGAAATAACCTCAGCTTCAATAATAAGCAGAGAGGGGGATAAGGGATCTCCCTGTTTGAGGCCCTGAGACGATGTGAAGAAACCTGTTCTAGCCCCATTGATGATGATAGAGTACCATATATCTTGAAGAAGTCCCCAGATCATGTCAAGCTAATTCTCAGAGAAACCAAATTTCCTCATAACTGCTATCAGAAAAGTCCATGAGATTCTGTCATAATCCTTAGCCATGTCAAGTTTTATGATAACATTGCCTCCTCTATTCTTCTTGTTCACGCCCTGAGAAATCTCCTGAGCTAACAGGATATTTTCTGTTATCAATCTTCCTTTCACAAAACAACTTTGATTCTCTGAAATAAGATTCTCAAGAATAGGATTCAGTCTTCTGGAAAGGATCTTAGAGATGATCTTGGAATTAAAGTTACTCAGACTAATAGGTCTCAAGTCGGAGAAACTACTAGGAGAGTCAACTTTAGGAATAAGAACTAAACAAGTGTGAGAATTTTTTTTTGTGAGTCTCCTGCCATTGAAAACCGCTTGAACAAAATCAGTGATATCCTCCTTGATGATATCCCAACAGTTTTGAAAGAATTTCCCATTATATCCATCCGGGCCTGCTGCACTGTCAGGATTCATGTTAAAGACAACATCCCTAACCTCCTCTGTGTCAGGAATGGCATTGAGACTCTCATTATCAGCATCGGTCACACATTGAGGAATACAGTTGCTGATGTCATGACCATTGCAGTGATGATTGATGTTAAAGAGATGTTGAAAATGATGGATCGCTGCCTTGAAAATACTATCATCCCCCTCAATCCATTGGCCTCTATGATCTTTGATTTTAAGAATTTGCAGCCTTCTGCTTCTCCCTCTGATGGTGCTATGGAAATATTTAGTGTTAGCATCTCCTTCTTCAAACCAGTTCACCCTAGCTTTCTGTCTAAGAATGTCATCTTGCATCCCCATCCATCTAATGTACTCAGCTTGTCCTTTGTCCAATTCAGTTCTTGTTGTTTCATTACTATTCATAAGATCCATTAGTTCAAGATCTTTCATTTTATCTTCCCAGTAATGAACTTGGTTGAAAACATTGCCAATATCGTCTCTGGACCACTGAGTCAGTCTTCTGCTCAACATTCTAAGCTTTTGATGAAGTCTCCACAGAGGGTTTCCATTGACACTGTGTCTCCAAACTTCTTCAACAAACTGCAAAAAAGTTGGTTGATTAGTACAAAAATTTAGAAACTTGAAGTATTTAGGCCCCTGCTGTCATTGCATTGAATTATGATATGTCTATGGTCGGAGCCAATTCTGGCCAAATGGTTAACAATGTTATTTTGAAAGAGTTGGGACCAATCATCATTGATAAACACTCTATCCAGTCTCTTCCAAATTCTTATTCTCGGCTCCCAGTTGTTACACCATGTGTATTTTGGACCAACAAAACCCAAGTCCATCATACCACAATTGTCCATGCAAGTGCTGAATTCTAGACTTTTATTCATTCTGTGAGGTCTGCCTCCTTTCTTTTCATCCGGGTCTAAGATTACATTGAAATCACCTCTAATGCACCATGGGCCGTTTACTTGAAGATTGGTTAACTCAAGACTACTCCATAGCTCTCTCCTTTCTTCAGGAGTACATTTAGCATATACAATTGTGATGTAGAGATCACTGTTGGCAGCTCCATAATGCAGTTTGATAGTAAGCTGTTGATCATGATTGTTCAGAATAGTGGTCATATTGTTGCCTGACCACATGATCCAAATCTGACCATTTGAGTTAGAAATACAGTGTTGATAACCAAGGAACCTCATGCATCTTTCTATTTGATTAGAACTAACAAAAGGCTCCATAATAGCAACTAATCCCACCTTATAAATGGAGATCAATTTTTTAAGCCTTGGTAAGGCTTTTTTGGTATTCACTCCCCTAATGTTCCAAAATATCGCATTTATCATGAAAACAATTCAGGCTAGGATGAGTGTCCCCCTTTAGGAGGTGTAGTATATTTGCTTTTGTTCTTTTTTCCTTTTCTTTTCGCTGGAGCATATACTCTGGAAAGACTCATCTTTTGAGTCAATTTGTATTTGATCATCAGGAACCATAACTATCACCCTATTAGGCGAAGTCACCTTTATTTGTTGGCTAGTCACATAGCTCTCCTTTTTTAAGTTGGATTCCATATTGAGATCAACTACCATCTCAATCCCATGAAGATTTCGAATTTCAGAAGGCACACTAGTGGATTCATTGACATAGTCACTTAGTTTTAGGGCTCTCTTTTGAGTTTGACTATTTTCATAGCCATCCCTCTCAATCAGGTTCTCTTGTTCTCGAATGGACTCCTTCATATTCTCCCTTGTCCTGGTGTCATTGGTACAAATATTGTTCCTGCTTATCTTTCTTAGATCTCGATGGCAAAAGAACATTAACATCCTTAGCAAATTCATTGACTGCCTTAGTTTGCCCATTGGCATCCTCAACTTGATCTTTCAAACCGCAAAAATTGGCTTGACCACCCTGTTCATATATACTATCATCTGCGTTGTTCTGGATCATATTTTGCAATGCCAAGTTTATTTCTTTGTTATGTTTCTTTCTCCTACTAGAGTCATCAAATAGGTTGTAGAATGGTTTGAACAAGACTTTGGCTCTCTTCTTAGGAAGCTTTTTGTTTTTTCTTTTTCTGGTATTGATCCTCGACCTCGCCCTGATGCTGCTATGTAATTGTTGCGAGTATTTATCCGACTTGACTTCATTGTTTTGCAATGGCCATAATCTGTTACCAGTCTGCTCCACATTAGCAGTAGGTCCAGCTCTATCAATTTCAGCAGATTTAGCAACCCTTACTTCGTTATTTTGATCAGCAATTTTCTGATTTTCTCTATGTGCAACAGTTCCGGAAAACAGTTTTTCAGTTCTTTTTGTTTGACTGCTACTGTTTTCTTGTTGTCCAGCCTTTACAACAGTTTTAGAAGCAGCAGATTCAGCAAAATTATTAGTTCCGGATGCAGTAGAATCAGTGTAGGCAGCTTGGACAACACAATAAACAGTGCAATTTGTTTTGTTGTTTTTAGCATACTGCCCAGCAGGTCCATCAAATTCCTTACTTTCAGCAGTTATTGATTGATTAACTTGATCGCCTAGTCTCACAGTTCTGATTTCCTTTTTGTGTCGACTGCTTCTACCAAAATCAGCAGGAACAACGTGGTCCTTTGGGGCAGCAGACGTATCAGATTCAACATATTGGACAGTTATCTCCGTGTCTTCCTTATTAGCAAAAGTATCACATTTTGTTTCCTTTGGATCAGTTTTATTCAAGACAGTAGGAATAGTTCCAGTTTTTTCCTTTTGGTTGCAATTGTTTTTTTGATGTCCAGGTTTGTTGGCTCTCATAGAATCTACATGAGCTTCATTGTCATTTGGAACAATTGCGTTAAAGGAATCAGTTGTATCACTGCTTGGGACATCCACCCCTGCATTTTCCTTATTAGGCAACACTCCAAGATTATTTCCATACTCCATACTTTGATCCTCAGGAAGTCTATTGTCTTCATTCGATTTTTCAACATTCTTCTGAGCTTCCAATTCCCTATTTTCAGCAGTTTGTTTCCTTTCTAAAGATCTACAATTGACCAAATTATGTCCCAATTTGCGGCAGAACTTACAATACTTAGG
This sequence comes from Nicotiana undulata, assembly GCA_005239495.1. Lineage (NCBI taxonomy): Eukaryota > Viridiplantae > Streptophyta > Magnoliopsida > Solanales > Solanaceae > Nicotiana > Nicotiana undulata. Next base: position 25,422 of record ML275357.1, on the reverse strand, counting down.
AACCCCTTCAAATTCAATATTTTGTACAAAACCTTTTTGAGGTGCATTGTCATATATTTGTCCCACATAAACGGAGTTCGGTTGTTCCTTAAGCAAATCAAGTTCAACTCTACCTTTGGCCATACTAGGCCTTGTTCTTCCTTTGGTAGCTAAATCCATTTCAAGGGGATTACCAATTGCACTCACCACTTGTTTCACATAATTCCAAGTGTGCATATGAAAAGGTAAGCCAGGAAGAAGTACCCATACCAGAGCGATAGGCAGGTCTTCCTCCGGCTTGAAATCCGGCGACCATTTTTGGAGCCACATTTGTTGCCCTTCAATTTCAATGACTCATTTAAACCAAACAGCATTGAAATCTTCTTCGTTAGTGAAATCTAGGAAAACATTATACATATCATAGACCCCAATCTTTGCCGAGCCCTTGATTGATATTAGTTCCTTGAATTTTGACCTAATTTTGTCAATTTGGGGCCTTGGTTTGAGAAATCTCCTGACAATTGTTAGCTTGCATTCCTCCGCCATGACAATGTAGTAATCAGTGGCTTTGAAAACAACCGCCGGCATGCCGTTGTGAACAGTGTGGTTCGCAACCACTGATTCTCTGTTTTGACAAGACGAAGATGGTGAAGACGATGAGAAGGCAACCTTTGTAGCATAGGTTGATTTCATTGCAATTGCTTCAGTAGATTGATTCGCCAGATTATTTGGGGTTGAGTGGCCCCCAGACGCACCGGAGCGGTGCCGTCCGGCGGTTCCATCAGTGGCGCGTGGAGGATAACTGCTTATAAACTAGCCGTTATAAACAATAAGATACCCATAATGATGTTTGTATAGACTATACCTAGGGTTAAGGTTAGATTGCTTAATGGGTCACCTTATGCTCGTACATATTCAAATGCTTGTGTAGTACTACTATAATAATTTTCTAAGTACAGGCATTAGATCCACAAAAATTGCTCAGATAGATTTATTCATGTTGACGTGCATGTAATTTCTAAATATAATAATCCGAATGAGGAATAAAAAGTATAACGCTGGTGAAGCTGCTCTTAATAACTTGTTATATGTACAAGATGAAATATGCACCACAATATACGTGGTCTTGCACATTCTAAATTGTTAATTTATAAAATGCAATGATTTGCTTATCTGGGCATTTCCAAAATAATATATTCCAGCCTTTGATAGATACAATTCATAAGGCCAAACAAACTTGTAAGGAATTGTTAGTAAGCTCTGTGCTAACATGTAGCAATACTACATTGTTTTGCTTAAAGGTTTGTGAAGAACAAAAGGTCAAAAGATATGGCGTATGTATACAACTAGACACAAGAAATTATGATACTTCTGCATAGAGTAAATATGTTGAAGTGAAATCTTGGACTAAGGCTGCATTTCTTGAATATGTCAACTACCTTTGATGCATCTTCATTTTTAAAAAGATAATTTCTCAGCTCCTGTTCCTTCAACTTATGCCTCTAACAATATTTCAAAGGCAAAGATGCACAACATGTTTTCTCATCTTCATCTGATGCATCTTTATAAATAAACTTTAGGTTACTTATTAAGCCTATACCAAGTCGGACAAAATATAGGGTTTCCAGTTGCGGACAAATCCAAAGCCAACTATCAAGAACGTCCAAAATTAACCGAGTAATTCTCTTCAGCACTTCTAAATTCAATATGCAAGCAATCGGTACCATAGAGTGGAGGAACCAAGTTTTTTCTCATGTCCTTTGGTATAACTATCGCCTTTTCACTGTCACAAGAAATCTCATGAGCTCAGACGACCAATCACTATCAAGTGTTTTTCCCTGGATCAAGTAGAGATAAACTTTTAACAAAGGTGAAGCTTTCAATTTGAGTGTTGGCAGTTGATCACTACAATCACAAGAGAAGCTTAATAAGTTAGGAGCATCCACTTCAATATCAGTTAAATTAAAGCAAAATGATACATAGAGATCTTCAAGCCGGTCACTAGTGATCTTGATTGTCTTCAATGCATGGCAACTAGATAACCACAAGTCTTCAAGGTTGAGTAGACTAGAAAAAATGTCCACTAACCATGCATCGGAAACACCCACAAAATAGAGGTACAAACTTTTCAATGCATTGCAAGCAGTTATTCCAATTACTTTTAACAACATCCAATCGCTGCTACCAATGCAAAGATTTTCAAGTTTGGGGGTGTATACGGATAAAATCGGGAATGACTGATTTTATAGGCACGAGGAACCACTTCGAGGGTAAGCTCATAATGAATCTGGCTCGAGCTCGATGTCTTAGTATAAAGCGTGTAGATCGAAGTGTTCGCTGAAGATCGAGACCAGGCATGACTGACTTCGAGTGAGGCATAATAATGGAAGGGCGAGATAGTAGCAACCGACCGAAGATCTCGGCGGAAATCTCGGAACGGATCGAATCAAGTGGTTATTGACACCGATCATGAGATTTATTTCCGTTATTAGGAGTGTACCTTATTTAGGATTCCTCTACTATATAAAGAGGGATCCCATTCATTTGTAAACACATCACATTCACTAAAATAATATATACGCTGCTCTCTACTTACTTACTATTGTTGTTCTTTACTGTTCTTACTACTTCATCTCGAGATTATACCGAATCGAGGTCGATATATTGCTACAACACTGATTTGATTTATTTTGTCGTTCAATTTATTTATTTAATTCATCATTTATCAATTGGTATTGAATTATATCACATATCCTTAAAACCACAATACAAGTTTAATTGTTACTCGAATTTTAGGGTAAACAATTTGGCACCCACCGTGGGGCCAAGGATAATAGTGATTATTCAGTGCTGATTTTGGTAAAACACAATATTTTACACTTGTTCTAGTCAAGAATTTTTTCTTTCAAGTTGAATCATGTCAAACTCATAAAACACATCTACACACGCTGATAATGGCCTCGGACTTCACAGGGAAAATGAGAATGTTATTGCTCCAGGAATTGAGGTGCCACAGGCTGATCTCGGAGGAGTACCGCCCATCAACCCAGTCGACGTTAGTTCGCACATTGCTCTGAATGCAGACTTAGATGCAGATCTCGAGGGGAGTGTACGAATAGACGAGGTACACAAGGCAGAAGAGACGAAGGAGTCAGCCTCCAAGTAATATTTGAAATGCTTCAGGCTCAACAAACCGCCATTGCTCAGTTACAAAATCAGCACAGAGCTCCAAATAGGTCGATCCGGAAACTACTCGCCATACCGAGCCAGTACCAAAAAGATCGAGTGATAACACATCGTGGACCGACCCTGCTATAATGAAGATGCTCGAGGAACTCACCAAAAGAATTGAATCAGGAGAGAAGAAGATCGAAACCAATGATAAAAAGGTGGAGACTTACAACTCCCGAGTTGATCAGATACCGGGGCACTGCCAATCTTAAAAGGAACGATTTCGAATATGTTTTTACAACAACCGTTTCCTCCGAGTGCGACCCCAAAGCCTATTCTAAAGAAGTTCCGCATGCCTGACATACCCAAATACAATGGGACTACTGATCCCAATGAGCATGTTTCCTCTTACACATGCACCATTAAGGGTAATGATTTAGAGGACGACGAGATCGAGTCTATGTTGTTGAGAAAGTTCGGAGAGACCCTGTCGAAATGAGAAATGATTTGGTATCACAACTGATAATATGCTAAATTTACGTAGTTTAGCATATATATATTTATACTCCAACTTAATGATGCTTCACTGTCTTAGGGATGTTAAATGAGGTTAAAATGGCTCTAATTATTGATTTTATGTTTCGCATGAGCAAAATGCGCTTATGAGGACCTAAGATGGTGTTTAGAGCTAAATTGAAAGAGAAAAACCCCTTGAAGTAGTTGACGTATGAAAAGAAGGAAGAAAATCACTGGGACAAATTATAAGTCCACTAGCGCGGCCTTAGCGCGCCCACTAGCACAGCCTCGCTAGTCTAGTCGCCAGGGACAGAACAAAACTTCATTAGCGCGGGCTTAGCGCGACCGTGCTACCCAGCGATCCCCGGATAGAACGAAAGTCAATTAGCGCGCCTAGTAGCGCGGGCGCTCTAGTCCCAGGCATACACGTTATTTCCCAGGGGTAAATTTGGAAGTTTGGGGCCATTCCACTTAACCTATATAAGGTTCAACTCGCCCAAAAGGAGGATTTTATCAAGGTTTAGAGGCTTGTTCAAGAAAAGCAAAGGCAAGAGGCAAGGAGGGAAATTGGGCATCAATTCTCATTTCCATTCCTTGTGATTTTACCATTGTTGATGAATTCTTTTGTTAATTTCAGTACAATTATGAGTAGCTAACTTCTTTTGTCTAAGATTTTGGTGGAACCCGTTGAGGATGAACTTATTGTTATATTAATATAGTTTTCTTGGTTTTCATATCTATTTGTTCAACTACGTTCTTGTTGTAGTTGATTGAAGGGCCCTCAATTATCTGTACCTATTTAGTGTGTATCTGCTCGAGAGAGAGAGAGTACATGTTTAGGTAGTTGTTGAACATCATCACTCCCAAAGTATATGAGAGATTCATAATCGAGGGTTTAAAGGTTGGGTTAGAGATAACGATACCTTGAGTGCAATCTAAAGTGAACTGTAATAAAAGTTAGCTAGCGTAGCTCGAGAGAGTGCGTCTAGTAAATTATCGTAAGTGCTCGGGAGAGATTTACGGTAGCCTGAGTGTTCATGATTGATAGAGATAATTAGGCCAAACTATAGGAAATATGCAAGAAGAGATTCCATCAATGGGGAAAACCATAACCTTAGATCCTTATCGCATTTGTTTACACCTCAGTATTAGTTATCTTTTAGCTTACATAATTTTATTCAGTTGTAGTTAGTAAAAATACCGGAAATTGATATTCATAACTTTTGAGAAATTGATTACTGAGAATTGAATGAGTCTAACAACAATAATTGATAGGTTAATTCCTTGTGGGATTCGACTATGGGCAAAATACTCAGATTATATTTACAACGCCCGCTTAGTCTTTTTATAAGACATAGTTGAGCATGATCAACAACCTACCACAAAATTCCATCGGCTCGTTCGCCATGTTGGCGGATTCTTTCGTAAAAGCATATGCCGGGGCCATAAAGGTCGCGACAAGGAAATCAGACCTTTTCAAGGTGAGACAAAGGGATAATGAGATGCTAAGGGAGTTCGTGTCCTGATTCCAAATGGAACACATGGAGTTTCCACCGGTCACAGATGATTGGGCAGTTCAAGCTTTCCCCAAGGAAAGAATGAACGGAGTTCGATAACATCTCGACAGTTGAAGCAAAATTTGATCGAGTATCCAACTGTAACTTGGGCGGATGTCGTTGAGACCATTATTCTGTTGTGTCATTCTTTGTGAGCTCGTTCTACCGTTGGTACGTAAGTAGTCTGTGCAGTCATGTGTCATTATTATTGCCGGCACATGATTCGTCCGTACGGTTATGAATTCTAACGTGGGCACCAGATGCCAAGCGATTAGGGTTCATGAATTCGGACCCGTGATTTGTGATTATGAGGTTTGGTACCTCGTGAAAATTCTTAAATAAATCCGGTGTGAAAGCGGTGGTTCTTAGTGAGTTGTTACTTGTTTTCTTTTATTTGGTTTCACCGGACATAGACTGTGTTCAGCTTACACTACAATATTATTGCCTGGTTTCTTCTTGTTGCTAATTGTTGTTTCCAGTGTTTCATTGCAAGTATTTCTTTGTCTTCCTTACCATGCTTAGCTTTATATTAGCATTGTTTCCCCGTTAGTTCACCTTCATACTTGTTCAGGTTGTATAGTCCAGTAGGTGTCTTGACTGTCCCTCGTCACTACTCCACCAAGGTTAGTCTTGATACTTATTGGGTACCTCTGTGGTGTACTCATGCTACGCTTTCTGCACATTTTTGTGCAGATCTAGGTATTTTAGGGTTGGTTGATCAATAGCTAGTTGTTCAGGTTTTGCTGTGGAGACTCAAGGTAAACTTGCCGTTGCGTTCGCAGACCTCGGAGTCACCTTCTGATATTGTACTTGTACTGTTTATTTCTATTCCGAAACAATTGTATTTGGAAGACTTTCTAGTAAACTCAGTAGAGTTTATGACTTGTACTTCCTTAGCTTTTTTGGAATTGTAAGCTTTGTATAGAAATTTATGTTCATGTTTAATAGTTTTTGGTTAAGTTTGCCATTAATTCAGTAAGTGTTAGGTTTGTCTAGTTCCTAAGAATAGGTGACAAGACATTGAGCCCTACCTTGTATATTAGCATCCAAAAAGTGAATACACGAAGGAGGGAGACATGAAACCCTATATCATCAAAAAAGTGAATTTCTCACATTACTGCTTCCATTTAACTGCTGCCAGGAGAGCTTATTGTTTAAAGAAATGTTACAGTTATTGTGGTAGATCCAATTTCTTATGAAAAAATTATTCCACCATTGGATGGTGATTCTGCGGGCGTTATTATGTTTAGAAGAAGAAAAGATAAAAAGATATGGCATATGTAAGCGACTAGACACAACAAGACACAAGAAATCATGAAAAGTTTCTTGAATACATCAACCAAAGTTCAAGTAAGAAAGAGAAGTAAGAATCTGTGGCCACCTCCAAGATTTCAACCTAAAAAGAAATACATTGTTTACGATTTTTTTTTCCCTCTCAACCCTAGACGCAGCCTAAACCAATTGGAAGAAAAAAAAACAGTTTTTTCCTACAAATTAAATAGGAGAGGAAACAAAAGAATATGAAAAGACAAATACCTTATATTTTGTATGTTTATGTTTTTTTCTCCTAAGTAAAATTAAGTTTCTTTCATATATTTCCTCTAAGAAAGTTTATTTCCAACGAAAGGTGGAAATAGATAGATAAAAGGATCAGATACATTATTTTTATAGTACAATAACAATATAATAAAGAGAGAGGACTATTTTGCTGGTAAGGGCCACAAGAATACGAGAATAGAATACTAACCACAAATATAAGGTTGAAATGTCTAGGCAGGGGTTTATGGTTAGATTTGGATTGATTTTTCTTTTAAAAACAAACTAAACTAATTAAGTCGGTTATTTAAATATTATAGTCAAACCAAACCAATTTATTTGGTTTTGTAAGTTCGATTTAAGTCGGTTTCTTAGTTATTTTGTTTTTTTGTCGGTTTTTTTCTTATATATGAGAAATTTGCCAAGCACACATCACCGACTATATTCTAACACAGTACTATCAAACCAATTATTTTTTTAAATTTTTTTATCATTTACTAAGATATATGGATAATATATAATTGAATTAAATGGTGATAGAGTAATTTAAAGACTCAATTAAAGATAAATTTTTTAAACATGAAATAGATTCTTGGACTTACCAAAATAAAATTACTTGTATCAAACTAGAATGTAAAGGCAAAAAACTTGATTATTATAATGGCAAAGAACTAGACTACCAACTAAGAGAGCAAACGATTAAATATCTACCATAAATATCTTAAAAAGTTTATTAAAAACTATACATATATATGTATAATAATAAAGTTTCAAATAAGTATTTTTATAGACGGTTTGGTTTGTTTTTTTTTTCCGATTATTTTTTCTTAAAATCAAAACCAAATCATACATTTTGACCGGTTTTAAAATTCAAGATCAAAATAAAATCAAACAAAAATATTATCGATTTTTTATGTCGGTTTGATTTGATTTTTGGGTTAGCTCGAATTTTCGTTTTTTCTTGAACAAACCCCTATCTACTGTAGACAAAAAGGAAGAACTTATATTAAAATAATGACAAATATAAGGATGAAAAAGAAGACAATTTATGTTGCTGGAGGACTTAAATAGAACAACAAAGAAATATTGCAATGATCCCACCACATCATATTGATCGTTACGTAAAATGAGGTTTTTTGTTGTTATGTAATAATAAATTTAATAATATAATACAATAAATTTTTAATAAAATCACAATAAATATTATATTTATAGTTTACAATACAATATGATTTAATGGGCAACAAACATCCAAATAATTAAGCTGTAAGTATAGAAAACAAACGCCAAAAGGAAAAGTTATGAAAAGAGAAAAAATTCTTAGGTTATTTTTCTTTTTTAATCGATTAGGAAAATTCATTCGGCGGAAAACTCTATTTATCTCGATCCTACATGTGCGTGCTACTTTTTTATTTATGCAATCTTGCTGACTAAGTTTGACATTTAATCTTTGCTAATTCGGTGCAAGTAGTTTCTATATGTTATAACTATTGATATCACACGAAACCAACTAGCTAATAAAAAGTTAAAACCGGCTCTTTTTCTTCCTCTCTCTAGAACAACCCAACAGATACCTAGTCAAGCGCGTTTTCTTCACGCCCCACCCTCATGGACCCGTCGGACGGCGCTATTTCGGTGCGTCTGGATGGGCAAAATACTCTCCCCTTAATTGCGATCCTACACCAAAAGGGAATCGAAGAAAAACACTTATGCCACAAAAATCGCCAGTTCATCGGCCCAATCGAGAATCTGTGAAGGCCATACACACACAACCCACAATGGAATGCCTGTTGTGCTATTCAAGGCATTGGATTACTATGGAATCATGGCAGCAGGGTGCAAGCTTACTATAGTTGGCAGATTCTTAAAACCTAGACCCCAAATTGATCACCTAAGATCGAAATTTAAAGAACTAACCTCGATCAAAGGCTCAGTCAAAATTGGAGTCTACGACAACTATAATGTGCTCTTGAATTTCACCAACGAGGATGAATTCAACACGGTCTGGTATAGGCGAGTTATTGAGATTGGGCAACAAACGTGGCTTCAAAAATGGTCCTGACTCCAAGCCGGAAGAAAACCTTCCGGTTGTGCCGGTATGGGTTCTTCTCCCTGGTCTTCCTTTCCACATGCACACATAGCACTATGTCAAACAAATGGTGAGCGAAATTGACACCCCCTTGAAATGGACCTGACAACTAGGGGAAAAACAAGGCCATGCATGGCCAAGGTTAGAATTGAAATAGACCTCCTAAAGCCTCAACCTGAATATGTTTATGTTGGCGGCATATATGAAAACTCTCTATAGACAGAATTTGTCCAAAATTGGAGTATGAGGGAATATCAAAATACTGTAAGCACTTTAAAAAGCTTGGAACATAATATGCTCAATTGTCGGGTTCTAGAAAAAAGCAGCTGAAATTAAGGAGGATGAATCCAAGAAAGGGAAAGAAAAAGAGGATATTGATATGATAGAAAGAACTAAATCAAGGAACAATCAAAAGACAAAGGAGGCAAGAAGAAATTAAGGAAAATATCGCCAAGGAAGCAGGGCAGAATATCAAGAATTTGAAAAGTGACAATTGCGGAGGAGCAGTTCTTACGACTGAGCCAGATAGTCGGGCTCATCAAAAACAGAAAAAGGCTAAGGATGATAGCATTGAAAAGGGCAATGGTACAGAGCATAAGGATCAAATAATCAAGACAAGAACTTCCAGAAAAAGCAAGACTATAAAGCAAAAGAGACTTCCTAAGAAGAAGTCCAAAGTTACCTTCAAACCTATTCTTAATCATTTTTAGGCAAGTTAAAGGAAGGGAAAAAGTACAGGAGCACTAAATTTGAATCACAACAAGAACAGGGAATGGAAAAAAATAGGAAAGATATTGCAGAGTGGAAGGCTGGAAAAGAAAAAGAAGTGCATCAGCAGACTAGCAACAGTTGTGAAAAGAAAAGCTTTGATAGTAAAGTGGAGAATTCTATAAATACAGATGATGTGATACAAGAATACACTAACATTCATGATGCTGAGAAATTTGAAGAAGTCGAAGGAAATCAACAAGTTAAAAACCATCAGAAGGAGGATAAAACTTCTTCTAGTGTGCCAACTGAAATTAAACTCATGCCAGGTATTGGCCTGATGGTGGATTTAAATTGGTCTCTTAATCAGGAGCAAGCAAAGAGAGGCCAGGAAAGCAAATAGGACGACCCCCAAATTGAGATTACCTCTCCAAATAGAGTTACAATTGTCATTCCAGAGGACCAATTGAACACTGAACGGGAGAGTCGGGATAACAGTGAAAGCTTCACGCATGTTCAAAAAGGCAAAACAAGAAAAAGACAAAGAAAATCAAAGAAAAGAATTCAATTCCTTCTGATGTAAGGAAAAAAGCTGAGTTTCCCCCTATATTATTTCTATGATTAGTGCCATATTTCTGAATATAAGAGGAGTTGACTCCAAAAAGGCCATTCAAAAGCTAAAAAAACTTATGAAGATCAATAAGGTCGACCTTGTGGCGATCTTAGAACCTTTCATCAATATGACCAATATTGGTAGGTATATGAACTACTCGAGGCTTCAACACTGCATTTCCAATACAAATGGTCAGATTTGGCTAATGTGGAATGGAAATTTCCAAACCAGTGTTATGGCTAATGAAGTTCAAAAAATTACTACTAAAATGCACCATGCAGGTACTAACACTAATCTCTATGTATTTGTTGTTTATGCTAAGTGTACACCAATAGAAAGGAAAGAGTTGTGGAGCAGTCTTGAAGAAATTCACAACCAGATTAATGGCCCATAGTGTATCGGAGGTGACTCCAATGTCATACTCGATCGAGATGAGAAGAAAGGAGGGAAACCCCATAGAATCACAAAAGTCTTGAATTTTATAACTGCATGAACAATTGTGAAGTTGTGGACTTTGGTTTTATTGGTCCAACATATACTTGGTGAAATAACTGGGAGCCAAAGAATTTTTTTTGGATGAGAATATATAGGATCTTTATTAATGATCAATGGCCCCAGCTCTACTATAATAATGTGGTGAAACACCTTCCAAGAAAAGGATCTATAACGACTCGGCCGGTCGTTTTGAGAATTGAAGTCCCGTTCGGTGGCATAAAGTCTTGAGCAGCTTTGTATTGTGTGTTAGAACTTGCATGTGTGGCTGATTTCAGTTGTCGGATGATTCAAGGTCAATTTCGAAGAAGGATTCTTGTTTTAGAAACTTAAGCGGTAAGAGTTGACCAAAATTTGAATTTTGTGTAGACGACTCTAAAATGAAGTTTTGATGATTTCAATAGTTTCGTATGGTGATTTTGGATTTAGGCGTGCGATCGGTTTTGATTTGGAGGTCTGTAGAGTAATTTGAACATTTCGGCGAAAGTTAGAAAAGTTGAGAGGTTTGACCAAGAGTTGACTTTGGTGATATCGGTGTCGGAATATGATTCTAAGATTTGTATTAGCTCCATTATGTCATTTGGAACTTGCATGCAAAATTTAGCGTCATTCTGTGTTGATTTGATGTGTTCCGGCACAAGTTTTGGAAGTCGGAAGATTTGGAAATTCACGAGTTCGATTTGTGGTGCGATTCATAGTTTCGATGTTGTTTGATGTGGTTTGAGTCCTCGAGCAGTTCCAAGTTATGTTTTAGGATTAGTTGGTATGTTGGTTGACGTCCCAGGGGCCTCGGGTGTGTTTCGGGGTGAGTTTTAAACAAGTTTGGGCATTTCAGCACTCTAATGTTGTTCTAGAACTTTTGAAAGTGCATTTTGGAGTGCTGAATCAGAGAAAAAAGTGCGGATCACAGAGGAAAAAAATGCGGACCGCACTCGCGGCCGCACTTTAGGGATTCAGCAGGACCGATGTCCGAATTCAGAATCTTATATATTTTAATCATAAGTAATTTGGAGATTATGCAGAAATGAAAGTTGTAGCCCATTGTGTCTATCTCCATAAAGTTAAAGAAGTCATCATTTGGAAATTTGTACAAAAAGTTATGCCAATTTACTAAAGCTTGGTAGTGCAAATTTTGCTGAAGTGCGGACGCAAAATTTTGATCGCGGCCGCAGAACCTGGGATGTGCGACCACACCAAAAATGTGCGGTCAGCACTTTGGAGGTAAGATGTGGTGCTATATAAATGAGGGTTTCGCCTCATTTTTCATTTTTGGACATAGAGATATCGGTTTGTGGTGATTTTTCGTGGAATTTTCAAGAAAACCACTGGGGTAAGTGATTCTAACCGGTTTTGGCTATATTACATTTATCCATTCTTATTTTTATCATTTAGTTAGTTATTTGAGTTGGAAAATTGGGGAAAAATTAAAATAAACTTCTTAAACTAAATTTTTGGATTTGAAAGGCGATTTGAGGTCGGATTTGAGTAATTCTTGTATGTTGAACTCATTATCAAATAGGTGTTCGGATTTTTGTAATTTTAGTGCGGTTCTGAGGTTGACTTTTGAGTTTTAATTAATAATCGAAACTTTATTATCAAGAATAGTGTCTTATGAGTTTTATTTATGCGTTGAAGTTATTTTGGGTAGATTGGAGTCGTCCGGAGCTTATTTCATCCGAGAAGTTATTTTTAGAGTATCAATGTGTCTTCTTTGAGGTAAGTATCTTGACTAACTTCGTGTGGGGGAACTACTCCTTAGGATTTGAGTCTTCTATGTTATTTGTATCATGTAAAGTCCATGTAAGCGAGGTGACGAGTACGTGCTCGAGATTATTTGTGAAAAGTTGACCTTTTTGGGCTATTAGGTTGTTATATTCACTAAATATGAAGTTGTTCTGCCATGATTGAGTTCCTATTTACTAGTCTTCACCTCTACGTGTTTAATTGAAATTAATTGCTTCATGAACCACTCTTATTTCTTATTTGACTCTTACGTGACTTAACTGAAATTGTTGCTTCTTCTATTGCCATGTTATTCCTCCCTAGTCGCTTATCCTTAATGAAAGTATCATTAGCTCTCCTGTAATTGTTCATCCTTCATTGAGGCATTGATTATCTTTTCACTATTTACCCTTATTTGAATTGTAGTATCTCCTTCGTAATTGCTCAACCTTACAAGAAGTTTAGATATCATATATCTTAGATGAATTGACCTTGTTTGAATTCTTTGACTCGTGTTATCTCCTTGTTGTTGAACTGTACCTTGTGGATTCGTTGTTACATATTATTTCTCTCATGTGGAGTTATTCTTATTATGTCCAGTTTTCTCTACTATGTTTATTCCTTGTGAACTAGCTCTATTGTTTCTTGGATCGAAAGCCTTGAGTTGATTTACTTGTCGTACTCTTGTATTATTGTATTTGTTGCTGTTATACTCGGTGTTGTGATGCACAAGGTTTCTACCATGCGGTTGTTATTATGATGTACGAGGGTTTTGCTATGCAGTTGTTATTGTGATGCACGAGGTTTCTGTCGTGCGGTTGGGGTTGTGTTGCACGAGGTTTCTGTCGTGCTATTGTTACTATTGATATGTGTACATGCGGCGTGACAAGGCGAGTTATATATATTTGGGTTGTGCATGTGGCGATACAAGGTGGAATTATTATTATGCATGTGTGGCGAGACAAGGCGGGCATTTACTTTATTATTGCATATGTAGCGAGACAAGGTGGTCTATGTCAGGGATTGATTTGTGATGACTTGTGATTGGCCTGGGGGAATTCTTGTTGTTGATATTTGTGTGGTGGCGCACTTGCCTGTGTGAGTTTTATCTTATGGAAAATTGTGGAAAAATAATTTTTACATGCTGTCCATTTTCTCTATACTTACTAGCTGGCATGATCTATATTAGAACACTTTCACAAGCATACACGTAGTTAATCACCCTTATCGGTTAAAAGGATGGATCTCGATATTGCTGAGTATTGATGCACACCCTTGTTTACTTGCCTTCTATGTGCAAATGGCTCTATGGGCATAGGTGTCACGACCCAAAATCCTATAAAAGGTCGTGATCGCGCCGCAGATCATTGTCAAGCAAGACAACACTAAATAGTAATTTATTTAATATTTTAGTGCTCCTGAAAACATAAATTTCTTTCAAATTTAACTAGTAACAAATAAACTTTAAAAATAATATGTTAATGGTTTCAAATTTCAATACTAAACATCCCATAATCATCCTAGAACCCGGTGCAAGTACATGAGTATTTACTAGGAAATAAAATAAAATACAACAACTGTCTGGAATACAAATTTGGACAGAAAGAAAGATACAATACATTCGAGGGAGACTATGTTGGTTGCGGGCCCTCTCGAGAGAAGCAGCTCACCTAAGTCCCCATATTAGCCACACCACTGCGTCAAGCGGGGCCACTAGATATACATGTACCTGTGCAACAAAAATGCATAGCAAGTGTAGTATAAGTACAAATACAATGTGTACCCAGTAAGTATCTCGCCTAACCTCGAAGAGGTAGTGACGAGAGGTCGACTTTGACACCTACTAGAGGTCAATTTAATATAATCAAACGTGATGTCAAACATGGATGTTATTATCAAATAACAAATAACAACAGGAAAGGACAATTTCTTCCATAAATTATAAATCCCAGTTTTCTGTCATCTCAGCTAACATGTTGTATCTTAAGGAAATTAAACAGTTCAAATCACAGATGGTACCCAGCAAATATCATGCGCGGGAAATGCCGAGGGTCGTATGGCCCGAACCAACAATAATAAAATGTGCACTGCCAAAGGGCCGAATGGCGCGAACTATATATGCATCTATTAACCTGTCGTGGCATACGACCCGCTCCCATGAGAGTAGTTGGAATATAAATTGCGAAGTGGTTACACATAAACATACACATTCAAACAGTCAACCCCGACTACATCAGGAAAATAATTACCCAAGAAATGACAATTTCTCTTTTAATTGTCGAGAAGATGGTGTTTAATCTTTTTAGAAATTCATTCACCAAGTTCGATAGGGTGTAAGCATTTAAATTTATCAGTAAAATTACAAGTATGAAGCATGCTTTTGGGTCCTAGACTATCCGGACATAGGCATATAAGTAGCTACGCACGCACTCCCGTCACCTCGTGCGTACATAGCCCCCACAAATAGTAGCACATATTTAATTATTTCACCTATGGGGACAATTCTCTCTTACAAGGTTAGAAAGGAGACTTACCTCGCTTCGAAGTTCCATAACCGGCTTCCAAGCCCTTCCGATGACTCAAATTGATGCACAACGTCCCAAAACTAGCCAAATAACGGGCAACCTAATGAAAATATACCCTAATATTTATAACAATTCAATTTATGTAAATTCTCAACTTCGCCCGAAAAGTTGACAAATTTCCCTCGGGTCCACGTGCCCGGATTCTAAATTTTTTTTCGAAGATAAAGATTACCCATAATCTCACAAACTCAAATATATATAATTCTCTCTCAATTTCATGTCCAATTTCGTGGTCAAAATCCAAAAATACCAATTTCTAGGTCTTCTACCAAAAACCCACAATTTTCACTAATTTCCATGTTCTAATCCATATATACTCATGTATTTAACTCAAAATTGTGAATAAAGCACTTACCTCGTTCCATATGATGAAAATCTCCTCAAAAGTCGCTTCAATTCGAGCTCTATAGCTCCAAATATGCTAAAAATAGCCGAAACCTCGATATATAACTTCTGCCCAGGTATTTACTCATCCCGATCGCGGAAAATGCTTCGCGATCGCGAAGTACAACAATTCCCAGCCCAAAATTTGCTCTTCCCGTCGCGGAAAATGCTTCGCGATCGCGATGAACAAATGCGCAGCTCTTCCAGATAGCCTCTAGTATAATGGTCATATATTTTTGAAACAAACTCCAAATTGCAAATGGTTTGACTTTTTGAAAATTACACACAAAGGAATACAACTTTCATTCTTTGCTCATCTCCCAATTCCTTATAGATTACGGGATATAAGTTGCTAAACTCAACCCTATGCAACACAATGCGATTTCCAAACTCTTCCAGGACATGCTGTAGTGTATCAACCATAACTATTTGTACACAACTCCAAATGCCAAATGGTTTGATATTCTGAAATCTAGACACAAAGGGATACAACTTTTATTTTTGGATCATCTCCAAATACCTTATAGATTTCAAGATACAAGCTTCCAAAGTCGAGTCAGTGCAGTAGAATATTTCCTCTACGCGATCGCGAAAGGCCTTCCGCGATCGCGATTCACTGGCCCATTTATCTCATTTTACTCATCGCGATCGCGACCAATTCTCCGTGATTGCGTAGCACACTACTGTTGCCAAAAACCAGCAGCTAAAAATGGCCTAGAAATGGTCCGAAACCACCCCGAAACTCACCCGAGCCTCTCGGAACCCCGTCCGAACGTGCCAACAAGTCTCAAAACATATCACGGACTTAGTCGAGGCCTCAAATCACATCAAACGACGCTAAAACCACGTATCGCATTCCTATTCAAGCTTTATGAACTTTAGAACTTTAAACTTCTATATTCGATGCCGAAACCTATCAAATCGCATCCGATTGACCTCAAATTTTGCACACAAGTCATTTTCGACATTATGGACCTACTCCAACTTCCAGAATAGGAATCCGACCCCGATATCAAAATTTCCACTTTCGGTCGAACTCCTAAAAAACCTTCAAATTTCTAACTTTAGCCAAATGACCCCAAAATGATCTACGGACCTCCGAATCCACTTCCGGTCGCGCTCCCAACACAAGAATTACCATACAAAGCTATTCTCATACTCGAAATTCTTCCAAGAATGTTAACTTCCCCAATAGGCGCCGAAACGCTCCCGGGTCTCCAAAACTCGATCCGAATATACGCCCAAGTCCAAAATCATCATACGAACCTGTCAGAACCTTCAAATCACGATTCCGAGTTCGTTTACTCGAAAATCACAACTCAACCAGTTCTTCCAACTTAAATCTTCGGAAATGAGAATTATCTTTCCAATTCGACTCCGAACTTCCCAAAATTCAATTCCGACCACGCGTGCAAGTCATAACACCTGAAGTGAAGCTGCTCATGGCCTCAAACTGCTGAACAACGCGCTAGAGCTCAAAATGACCGGCCGGGTCGTTACAATAGGTTGCCAAGTTCTTAGGGTTCAGGAATTGGGACCCATAAATTTTGAATATTCTGAGGTTAGGAAAGTTATTAGCTAAAACCTGGCGTGGAAATGGTCGTGTTTGTTGAGTTGTTACTTGCCTTTCCTTTATCTCTGATTATCTGATTTTAAACTGTGCCCCACTCATTCTACTGTGTCATTATTATGGTGTTCCGCTATTAGTTGGTGCTTTCCTTTTCTTACTGCAATTACTGTATTATTTTGTCATTATGCGCAGTCGTTATATAGATATTGTACTCTATTGTTTCTACATTTATACTGTTTAGGTTGTTAGTCCGGTAGGTGTCTTAACTATTCCTTGTCACTACTCCACTATGGTTAGTCTTGATACTTACTGGGTACCGCTGTGGTGTATTCATACTACGCTTTTGCACAATTTTTGTACAGATCCAAGTAGTTGATCATTAGCTAGTTATGCAGATTATTGCTGTGGAGACTCAAGGTAAACCTGCTACTGCATTCGCACGCTTCGGAGTCACCTTCTAGTTTTTGTATTGCATTGTTTATCCTTATTTCGGAATTGTTGTATTTAGACGTTTTCTAGCAAAAACTTTGTAGATCTTATGACTTGTACTACCGGTTTTGGGATTGTAAATTTGTATAGAGACTTCTATTTCAAAATTGATAGACGTTAGTTGAATATTATTATTATTTCAGTTAATGTTAGACTTACCTAGTCCCTAAGACTAGGTGCCATCACGATACCAAACGGAGGGGAAATTTGGATCGTGACAAGTTGAGACCATAGACCAATTCTGGTGATAAGTGGAAATGAATTACATATGGGGATCAAGTATTTCATATTCTTAAATTTTTTGGCACATCAATCTTCCTTCATGAATTTTGTAGAATAAGTTTGGTCTACTAGCATTACTGGCAACCCACTGTGGAGGCTTCAATAAAAACTCAAACTACTTAGTAAGAAGTTGGCTCAATGGTCCAAAGAAGAGCTGGGAAAGTTTTTGATCATGTCAAGTTGTAGGAGGCCAAAATTCAAGAGCTGGAAGAACAGAACACCCTAAACAACAACGACCAATCTAGGGAAGCTCTTAACAAAGGCCAGGCACAATATTGAGATGGCTGGGAATGCAAGATTTCATCCTAAAACAAAAATCCAAGATCAACTAGTTGGGGGAGGGTGACTCCAATACTAAGCTCCAATACTAAGTATTTTCATAGTGTTATCGGGGATAGAAAGAGGAGATTACAATTGAACAGAATCAAGGACCACAGAGATCACTCGGTACAGGGTGATGAGAATATTGGTAAAGCTGCGATTCATCTTTTCCAACAACTCTTCAGTGTAAAACACAACTTCAATGACCAGGGGATTGTCAATCATATTCCTAATTGCATTACAGAGGAGGATAACCTTATTCTCACAGTTATTCCAAAACTATGAGGAAATAAGGGAGATAGTCTTTAGTATGAGCTCTTCCAGTGCTGCTGGCCCGGATGGTTTTAATGGCACTTTATATCACAACTGTTGGGATATCATCAAAGAGGATATTAAAGAGTTCGTCCAGGAATTTTTCAGTGGGAAGAACATGACCAAATTTTACTCTCACACTTGCTTGGTTCGCATCACCAAAGTGGATTCACTGACCAACTTTTCAGAGCTTAGACCTATTAGTCTAAGTAATTTCTCTAGTACGATCATTTGTAAAAATCTTGCTAGCAGATTGAATCCTATGTCGGCAAAAATTATTTCTGAAAATTAGAGTGGCTTTATTAGAGGGTGAATGATACTGAAAATGTTCTGCTGGCTCAGGAAATAGTTCACAACATTAGGCATGTTAACAAAGGGGGCAATGTCATCATCAAATTGGATATGGCTAAGGCATATGAAAGAATGTCTTAGATTTTTTTTTTCTACCATGAGGAAATTTGGCTTTGACGAGGAATGGATTGATATTATATATAGGCTTGTGGCTAATGTTTGGTATTATATTATCGTTAATGGCAACAGAAAAGGTTTCTTCACTTCCACTGAAGGCCTAAAACAAGGAGATCCCCTATCCCCTTCACTTTTCATTATTGGAGCAGAAGTGCTTTCAAGATCTCTTAATGGTTTGATCCCCATGGATGGTTTTAATCCAATTAGCATGAACCACAATGGACCTGTTATCAGTGATGATATTGTGATCTTTAAAGCTAGAAACAACAGATCTACCAAATTAATTAAAAAAACTATTGGAAGGTATGAGAAGGCTTCAGGAAAGAAAGTGGATGCGGATAAGAGTTTCTTCATCACTGCTCCAGACACTTCTTCTCAATGGATCAACAAAATCAGGCACGCCTTAGGCTTCATGGATAAAGAATTTCCTTTCAACTACCTCAGATGCCCCATATATCATAGAAGGAAAAGAATCAGCTTATTTGACAACATGTTATCCAAAATTATCAAAAAGGCTCAGCGGTTGTCAAGTTAAAATTCTCTCTTATGGGGGCAAAATGATTTAATCAAACATGTCCTCCTATCCCTTCCCATTTACACTCTGTTGGCACTTAATCCCCCAAAAGGCACTATCAATCTTATTGAAAAACATTTCTCAATTTACTTTGGGGATGTTCTGAGGGTAACAAGAATTATCATTGGAGTTCTTGGAAAATCTTTTCTATCCTAAGGAGGAAGGTAGTATAGGCATCCGAAGTATGCAAGACATCACTGAATCTCTCAACATCAAAAGGTGTTGGATGTTTAGGACCAACTCTTCTCTCTAGACCTTAAAGTCAAATTTCGCAAAAGGTCCCATTCAATGTCCAAAATTCCAAACTCCTCAAACTCTCATAGTTGAAGACCTTGATGAAGAGTAGGAGCAAGGCAGAATCTAATATTATCTAGAAAATACAATCTGGTACCTCTAGTTTCTGGTGGGACAACTGGACTGGTAAAGATGCTTTAGCTAAAATCACTCAGCCTTGGTAAGTCTGGTAAATTATCGGTGAACGAATTCATTACTAATGGATAATGGGACATCAACAAGCTATCCATGGTGGTTACTGGTTACATTATTGGTAATATTACTTGTGTGGACATTGGAGACCAAAATCTTGATGATTACCGTGTATGAAAAGTTTTAAAAGATGGTCTTTTCTCTAACAAATGTGCATGAAATTCTATTAAAATGCACATGCAGAATAATGATTTCCTCATTAAGGTTTGGCACAACTCTATTCCTTTCAAACTGTCTTCCTTAAGCTGGAGACTTTTGAAAAAAAGATTACCCTTTGATGACATCTTAGGAAAATTTGGTACTAATGTTGTTTCTAGATGTTTTGTTGTAATAGTTCACAGGTTGAATCAATGCAATATGTTTTCAATGGAAGCGAAGCCGCAAAATTCATTTGGAATGTGATTGGACAACCATTGGGTCTGAAACATCAACTAAAACCAGTCATTGACACATTCAAAAGATGGTGGGAGATGGAGACAAACAATACAATTCACAAATTGGTTATGCAGGTGGCACCTGTGATTATTTTCTAAGGAAAGATGGAAACAATGGACTTCGTGTAGGTAAGAAAACAAAAACAAATTTCAACACAATGCATTGAAATACCAATGCATCTGGACTCTTAAGAAAGTGGTTTCAAGCAAGCTTCCAGAGATGTATAGAGGCCTACAGTGGGCTGCTCTAAGTGAAAAAATAAAGAGGTTGCAACCAATTCGAATATGGAAGCAAGTTATCTAGGAATTTCCTCCAACTAGCACAGTCAAAGTAAATACATATGAAAGCTATAGTAAAAAAGATGGTAGGGCAGACATTGCAGGTATAGTGAGGGACGCCATAGTTGACATGATCATGGCCTTTTCTGTGCAAGTAAATAGTACAAGCAACAACATGACTGAAGCACTAGCAGTGAGTTCGGGGTAAAATGGTGCTGTCATCATGGGTAAACTAATTTTATTCTTGAATCGACTGCTTGATTATAGTCAATATGGTGATCAACAAAACTACTAACGGCATGAAGGCCAAGCAGATTTTGGACAGGACACTAAGAATTATTGGCGAGGCTAATGTCACGGTAAACCATTGCTTCAGAGAAGGAAACTTGGTTGCAGATAGCTTAGCCAAAATTTCCTCTTTATCCAGTCAAAGACTCGTATGCAACAGCTTCCAGCAGCTACCAACAGTAGCCAAAAGTATGTTCTTTCATGATAAGTGGCAGCTGTCGAGTATCTGTTCAAAATTTGACAAAGCCATATATATATATATATATATATGTGTGTGTGTGTGTGTGTGTGTGTGTGTTTCTTTGTTGGAAGGAGGGCATGTGCTTTTTTGTCTAGATTCCCTTCCTTCCAACTGGCTTTGGGGTGAATATATCACCTAGATATTCATGTGTTGAGGTAAGGTTTGGCCCACCTCACTGTACGCTCTTTTTGTGAATATGACATGAATATGGATAATTACATTTTAAAAAACTATTGATATCTAAGAATTCTTATTATATACGAAACATGTTATGTCATTAACTAATTTTACTTTCAAGGTTACAAATTTCATATTTTAAAGAAATTTATCTGTAAATATTGTTTGGCTGATAGTTTAAAATTTTATTTACATTTACGATATATATAACTAAAATTTAAAGGGATATCACATATATCCAATCACCATAGTAAGTATTTAGTCAAAAGACTTTGTTTTTTTCTTTTCAATTTTACTCAATATCATGCAAAAACCCTAATCATATGATGATTTTAGACCGTTATTGTTTTCTTTTTATTCATAAGATTACTATTAAATAAAACTAATAGACATAGATTTCTTTAAAGAAAATATGTGAGTACATGTAAAGACACAAACATACATACATACATACATACATACGTGTATATATATATATATATATATATATATATATATATATATATATATATATATATATAGAGAGAGAGAGAGAGAGAGATTTGCACTATTGCTATACACAAAATCATCATGGGTTAATATATCTATTCTTGCCGGAAAAAATGGTATGTGTCATCTATCCATATTTAATATGCCTCTCACTTGATCAAAAAGCTCATAAGAAATTGTAGAGACAAAATGTACAAGCCAAAATGTGCTTTAAGCCAATCTAAACACTCTCTTAGTCTGTTGTGTTAGGTGTTTGTCTTAATTTTCTTACCATACTTCGTTCACCTATCTTTTTGAAGGAAAGTGCAACATATTTACCATAATTGGGTTTTTCTTATTTTAGAAGGAAATTATAAATCTCCCATATTTGGTTAGTCCCTTTTCTTGGAGGATTGGATTTCTATAAATTGAAAATACTTTCTTCTCATTGAGTAACATCCACAATGTAGTCGTATGGGGTTTGAGAGTCTTGTTTAGAAGGGGGAACTTTACGGACGAGTGTTAGTGTGCGACTTGTGTTTGCCTCTTCATGAGGTTGTTCTCTCGATATTTTGTACTCTCTTTTGTATAGTGGATTGTTCATCTCCGCGTGAACGTAAGTCAATCGACCGAACTATGTTAAATATTTGTGTCTATTTTGGTATATTTCTCTTCTGTTGTCTGATTTATCGTCGTTGAAGGTATGCTTTACTAGCTTCCATTTGACACCTTTTTTTCGGTCCTAACAAGTTGTATCAGAGCGAGATTCAAGACAGGTTCATTTTGGCGGGTTTATTCTAGCTGCAACTTATTTTATGGTAATCATAATTTTTTCCTGAGAAATTTGACCAGAGTGACTTTGCAGTGGAGATTTGGAGATGCGACTTATTGAAGGTTATGCAAAGAAGGTGGATCAAGTTTATTTTATCAGAAAATTCAGGCCAAGGGGGAGAATTTTTAGGTTCTTATCCTATTTTTCTTACCATATTTGGTTTACCTATATTTTGAAGGAAAGGGTAACATATTTACCATAATTGGGTTTTCCTTCTTTTAGAAGCAAATTATAAATCTCTCATATTTGGCTAGTCCCTCTTCTTGAAGAAAAATATTTGGACTTCTATAAATTGAGTATCCTTTCTTCTCATTCAGTAGCATCCACAATGTAGCCATATGGGGTTTGAGAGTCTTGTTTAGGCGGAGAACTTTACGGGACAAGTGTTAGAGTGCCGCTTGTGTTTGCCTCTTCGTGAGGTTCTTCTCTCGATATTTTGTACTCTCTTTTATATAGTGGATTGATCTCTCCGTTGTGGATATAGGTCAATTGACCGAACCACGTAAAATATTTTTGTCTCTTTTGGTATATTTCTCTTCTATTATCTGATTTATCATTGTTGAAGATATTCTTTACTAGTTTTCGTTTGACACCTAATTTTTTCTGTCCTAATCCTAGATTCAATATTCCACCACTGTTTCTAGTAATTCCTCCTCCACCACAGCTCTACAGCCTGTCCCATTAAGTTCTAACAATAAATTGCCCTGAATTTGCAGTCACCTTTTCTTGTTTCAGCTGAATCTTCATATTCAGTATATGGTCAATGATCTTACTTTGTAACCCGGACATTAAATTTATCCCAAAATCTACTTCTTTTAAACCACCATTTCATTTATTCTAATCTTTTTAGGCCTTGATCCTTCAGGAAAATTGAGATTGAAGTTATAAAAAAGAGTATTTGTGGTTGAAGTTGATAAAGAGTGTTTGGAAGTTAAAATTATATTTGGACATGAAATTTATTTGGAAAGAAAGTTAAAATTTTGTGTGTAAAAATAGTTATTTCACTTTAAATATTTCTCAACAAGTTTTTCAATATTTCATCAGTATTTTAAATACTTAAGTGAGAAGTTGTCAAATACTAATGTCCAGACTTCAACTCGCAAATAAAATCAACTAGTATTTTTTTTATTTCTATGTCAACAGTATTTTTAACACGGTTCTTAGTTATTGTTCTTATGTTGAATAGCCTTTGTACTTACAATGTAGCAGTACTATGCTCTTTCGCGGCCCTACTATTTACGTCTTTTTTCTCAAACCCTAAACACAGTCTGTTAGTCTAAGTGAAGTTTGTTTTGATGATTGACAAAGGAACTCAAGCATGAACCAGGTCCATACACAGTGTACACAGACACTGGCAAATTCGAGCACAAGGCATGCACGTGATGGAGATAAGCTTAAGTGGTTATATCTGATATCTTCTGAATGAAAATGTTGCATAAGTGATAAGAAGAAGGACTCCTTACTCGAATAGAACTCTATCCTATGTAAGGGAGGAGTTAGAAGTTGAAGATAACTAGAACTCTTCCACCAAGGAAGAGTAAAGCATTAGACTTCTAGTTATTTCATATTCTACTAACTCTATATATTTCAGGGTGTTCTCATTATACAGATACGCATAAACGCTGAAGTTAAACGAGAGTTGAGAGAAAAATAGCAAGGCATTTTGCAAGCAATTCCCGTGTGATTCAAATGTGCGAGCCTGAAGCTACATGAACCAAATAGAAGAACCGGTTCCAAATTTCTGTCTTTTATCCTAGTTCATTTGTAGTAGGGTTTTTGAGTTGTACCTTTCAGCTTTCTTTAGAAGCATTTGTACTGGCTACTCTGAGTGTAGTGTTCAAGTTTGTAACGACCCGGTCCGTCGTTACGCAGTATACGCATCTATTCCTTTATTTCTGTCTTGTAGTAGCTCGGTTAGACTGTTCATGGAGTATTGGGGTTGGTTGGTTCGGGTTCGGAGTGAAAATAGAGTGGATTGAGACACTTAGTCTCTAACAAGAGCTTTAGAGTTGGAAAAGTCAACCCGGAGTTGACTTAT
>MDKH01086339.1:0-31770 GCA_005239495.1 Nicotiana undulata | reverse complement strand
TGAAACGAGCCTTAATCTAAGCAATATGGTATAAAATGTGCCGAAATTCTCCGGCACATCATATGGTAGGCGGTGTCGGTCGCCAGTTGGGTAGTTCGAGCCGGAGGAGGCTAGGTTATTGGGTTCAGAGTTAGTACAGGATGCCTTGGATAAGGTGAAGATCATTCAGGATAGACTTCGTACAGCTCAATCCAGGAAGAAGAGTTATGCAGACCGCATAGTTCGTGATTTGGAATTCATGGTAGGAGACCGGGTATTGCTTTGGATGTCGCCCATGAAGGGCGTGATGAGGTTTAGAAAGAGGGGAAAGTTGTGCCCTAGGTACATTGGTCCCTTTGAGATTCTTGAGAAGGTAGGAGAGGTGGCCTAAAGACTTGCTTTGCCACCGAGTTTGTCAGCCGTGCATCTGATGTTTCATGTATCTATGCTTCAGAAGTATCTTGCCGATCCCTCTCATGTGCTAGACTTCAGCAGTGTCCAGTTAGACAAGGATTTGATTTATGAGGAGGAGCCGGTAGCCATATTAGGCTGGCAGGTTCGTCAGTTGAGATCGAAGAGTTATCCTTCGATCCGTATTCAGTGGAGAGGTCAGCCTGTCGAGGCAGCTACCTGGGAGTCTGAGTCCAATATGCAGAGTCGGTATCCCTATATTATCCCCGATTCAGGTACCTTTCTATGTCCGTTCGAGGACGAACGTTTGTTTAGAGGTGGAGATTGTGATGACCCAAAAGGTCATCCCGTGTATTTCTAGCTAATTTTTTTTTCGAGGTCATGAAAACCTCCTTCTATCTCACCTCGATTTGTGTGCGCAGCCCGAACGTGTAGCCGAGAAGCCTTTATGTGAAAAAAAATTAAGAAAATGATAATTTTGTGTTGAAATTTGCATTGAGTTGACTTTGGTCAACATTTTTGGTAAACGGACCCATACCCGTGATTTGCCGGTCCCGGAGGGTCCTTTGGAAAATATGGGACTTGGGCGTATGCCCGAAATCGAATTCCGAGGTCCCAAGTCCGAGAAATGAATTTTTGAAAGAAATTGTTTTTTCTAAAAATATAAAGGACTTTTGAAAGCTTAATTATATGTGAAATCCGTGGTATCTGGATCGTATTATGGTTCCGGAGCCCGATACAAGTTTGATATAATGTTTATGTCATGTCTGTGAAGTTTGGTAAGAAACGAAAATCATTTGATGTGATTCGGACCCGTAAAGACAAAGTTTGATGTTTAAGAAGTTTTGGAAATTTTCATTGATTTTGGGGTTAAATTCGTTATTTATGATGTTATTTTGGTGATTTGATTACACGAATAAGTTCGTAGGATATTTTTGAGGTTGTGTGCATAATTGGTTTGGATCCCCGAGGGCTAGGGTGAGTTTCAGGTAGGCGTTCGTGTGTTTAACTTAGCAAAAATCTGGCATTTTAATCATTTTCTAGTGTCTCGTGTAGTGTACTATGAGAACTCATAGGTTCCTTCGCGAAAACATAGTACACGCTGGGGAGGGGGGTTGGTCAGTGCCATGCGAACGCACCACACCAGGTGCGAACGCGGAGCACAAGATTTTAGCTCTACGCGAACGCACTCAAGGGAGTGCGAACGCACAGAGTAAAGAGGGGACCTGGGGGATGGGTAGCTTTAACTCTGTGCGAACGTGGCCCCAAGATCGGGAACACATAGGTCAGGTAAGTAAACCCTTGCGAACACGGCCAAGGGCCCGCGAACTAGGGCTGTTCATTTGGATCGGATATCCGAAATCCGAACCGATCCATTCAATTTCGGATTTCGGATTTCGGATTGGACCGGATTTCGGATTGTGTTTATAAAAATTTCGGATTTCGGATCGGATTCGGATTGGTATATTTTAATCCGATCCGATCCGAAATCCGAAATTATTAGGCAATGTATAAATACTACACTTTAATTTCGGATAGTCAGTACTTTCTTTACATCTTCCTCCAAGTTATTACCTTTACAATTGCTAGAGTTAGCTATATTGGCACCATAGTACTCTCATAATTGTATAAACATGAATTTTTCTTAATGCATTGCCTCTTTTACAAAGAAAATATACATATTAGTTTACAACATTGAGGCATTTACGATCCGAAATCCGATCCGATCCAAACTTTAAAATCCGAATCCGATCCGATATAATTCGGATCGGATTCGGATTGCATTTTCTAGAATCCGAAATCCAAAATCCGAATCCGAAATGTGCTAAATCCGATCCAATCCGATCCGTGCACAGCCCTACCGCGAACGCAAAGAGTATTTTTCGCCCAGTTATTCTTTTTTGGTAAAAAAACAGAACACTTACGGGATTTCACCCCATTTTCATAACTCCTTCTTCTTCACTTCACTTTGGGCGATTCTTGGAAGAAGCTTCACCATAACTCCATAGGTAAGTAATCTTAGACTCCTTTTCTTCAATATTTATCAACACCCATTAGATTTCTAGGCCTAAAACATGAGACTAAGGGTAGAAAATTAGGGATTTGGGTAGAGTTAGATCTTTTTGATTAATTGGGAATTAGACCTTGTTTTGGGGTCGGATTTAAAAACAAATTACATATTCGGGCTCGTGGGTGAATGGGTGATCGGGTTTTGGTCCAAACCTCGTGTTTTGACCAAGCGGGCCTGGGGTCGATTTTTGGATTTTTGGAAAGAATGTTAGAAAGTCTATAATTAAGCATTGGACTTGAATTGTTTAGCATTTATTGATTCTATTGAGTCAATTATGTCTTAGATACGATTGATACGGAGTCGGGTTCAAAAGAAAAAGCGGTGCTTGAGGCTTGATTTTGATCGTGGAAGTCGAGGTAAGTGTTTGGCCTAACCTTAGCTTGAGGGAATAGGTGTTGAGTCTTGTTTGCTACGTGATTATACCATGTTCAATGTATAGGTGAGGTGACGAGTACATGTATGTTGTTGTCAAGCATGGCCGTGAGTCGGTTATTATGAATTAGCTGATTTTCATTGATATTTACTGCATTATGGATTAAATTTCAATTTGGTGGTTAATCGTTTGATGGAAATTATTGGTTGTGAATACTGTTGAGTATTTGTTCGGTTGAGGAATATTTTGTTAAGTTATACACTTGGGTGAGATTGGTTATAGTTGTGTCCCTTGCCGGGACGGTATTATTTCTATTGTTATTCCCTTGCCGGGATGTTGTGATTTATAGTTCTTATTATTGATTTCCTTGCCAAGTTGTTGCTCTTGATATTATTTGGGTGAGGAGGAGTGTAAAGCACGAGGGGTCATTTCGTGCCATGTTATGATGTTTTAGCACGAGGTGTCATTTCGTGCCATGTTATGACGTTTTAGCACGATGGGTCATTCCGTGCCATGTTATGATGTTTTAGCACGGGGGGTCATTCCGTGCCATGTTATGATGTTTTAGCACGAGGGGTCATTCCGTGCCATGTTATGATATTATAGCACGAGGGGTCATGCCGTGCCATTTCTATTTACTTGTTGTGGTGAGGATGAGAGTAAAGCACGTAGGGTGATGTCGTGCACTTGTTTGCTCTATGTTGTTAATTCCGGTTGTTAGTTTGATATTTAAATTGTTGCCTCATCCTGTTATTTCAGTTAATTGTTATCCTTTTTCCCCAACATGTTTCCTCGATGTTGTACTTAACTGTTTACTTCCTGCTGTTGTTATTTTCTTTACGCACATTATTAAATTGCACAGGTGGTATTATTTATCGTGTCCTAGCCTCGTCACTACTTCGCCGAGGTTAGACTTGGCACTTACTCAGTACATGGGGTCGATTGTACTGATACTACACCTACACACTTTTGTTGTGCATATCCCGGTACAGGACCCAGTGGATATTGAGCTAGGTGGCTTCCTTCAGTCCACTCGGAGACACTGAGGTAGTCCTGCAGGCGTCCGAAGGCCTTGGCATCCCCTTCCACTTCCTCATTTCAGTTTTTAGTATTTCTTAGCAGATGTATCTATTTCTTTTGTACCTTTATATGTATTAATCATAGATAGTCCGTGACATTGTGACTCCAAAGATCTGGGTTGGTTATTTTGAGAATTCGTAAAAGTTTGTGGATCTAGTTATGTATTTATTTTATCCGTTCTCATTTTTTGCTTTTATTTATGAAAAAAATCGTATTTCACTTGTTCTTACTTAATAATAAAGGTTTTTAACAAATTTGATTAATCACGTTGGCTTGTCTACCGGGTTCAACGTTAGACGCCATCACGATCCCAACGATGGGAATTTCGGGTCGTGACAGAAAATCATGAGTTTTGAGATTAATTTCGTAGTTTTGATGCTATGTTGATGATTTGATTGTACGAGCAAGTCCGTATGATGTTTTTAGACTTGCGTACATGTTGGATTTGGAGCCCCGAGGGCTTGGGTGAGTTTTGGATAGGTTTAGGCCATGTTGCGCTTGTTTTTTATGCTTCGTTGTCGTTTCTTCAAGCATAAAATGACACCACACCAAGAAAATGAACTCTAATTGCAGTTTTTATTGAACCATTAGATCCGTATCGTAATTTCGGAGCCATAGGAAAAAGAATCATCAAATTTGGACATCGTATGAAGAAGTTATGCCCATTTTTGGACATCGTCCGAACCTCGAGTTTAGACCAAGTGGGTTCGGGGTCGATTTTTAAAATTGAATAGGAAAACTTAGGAAGACCATTGATTTTCAATAAAGATGATTCCTTTAGTCTAGGATTGATAACATTGAACCAATTGTGATTAGATTCGAGCGGGTTACAAATAAATTCTAAAGGAAATGCAGTGCAAGAACACTGAATTGCTTGTGAGATCGAGGTAAGTGTTTGGTCTAACTTTGTCTTGAGGGAATAAGCGTCCCCACTTGTTTGCTATGTGAAATACATGGGCGTGGTGTATAGGTGAGGTGACGAGTATCTATGCACCACCCAACTTGCCTGTTAAGCATGATCTTTTCCTCGTTCCCAACTTAATTGGTTCTTGTCTTAATTGTTCTATGACTATTTGATGTTGTTACCTTGTTGTTAAACATTGTGGTGCTTATTTTGTAAATATTATTGGTTGTTTATTGGGTTCCCTTGTGGGACAAACGATTGAGCAATTTGGTGTTGTTTTACGAAGTTTAGATATACACATTGATGTTCCTGTGAAAACTTCATAAATTAATATAAGGTTGTGATGTGTTGTTGAAACATAAATGTTGTGAAAGGCTTGGCCTGAATTGTGAAAGTTTTCATAAATTAATATAAGGTGATGTTATGTTTGGTGGGAGCGGATTGCACACCGCAACAAAGGTGTAATAAAGGTGGACAAGTGGGATCGGGTTGCATGCCGCAACAGGAGCGATAAGGATGATATATGTAGGGAGGAGGAATAAAGGTGGACAGGTGAGATCGGGTTGCACGCCGCAACAAAGGTGTAATAAGGGAGGACACTTATGATTTACTGGATTTCATGAAAAATGAAAAAAAATGTTTTTACTGAATTTCAAATGATGTTTTACTGGGTTTTCTTTGAAAATTCAAGGATTTGAGACTCACAGATTTGGAAAAGTTAAAAATGTTTATTTTACTATTTTCATGATTTTGGCAATACTTTCATTCAAAGTTAAAGTTTTGAAAATTTGGAAATTTATGAGAATTGGTTATAGCTGAGGCCTGAAAGAGGCGGTACTGTTATTTTAATATTATTGCAGTACTTGAATTTGTTGGTTTAGATTTCCTACTTGCTTTGTATATTAGTATCACAGGTTATTGTTAAAGCCCTGCCTTAGCCTCGTCACTACTTCGCCGAGGTTAGGCTCGACACTTACTCAGTACATGGGTTCGGTTGTACTGATACTACACTCTGCACTCTTTTATGCAGTTCCAGGTACTGGTCAGAGTTAGGAGAATTAGTAGTTGATGTCATTGCTCGGAGACACGAGGTAGATCTGCTAGCGTCTGCAAATTCCTGGAGTCTTCACTTATTTTCGGACACTGTTTTACTTCTTACAAAAACAGATATATAATTCTTTCAGCCCATTATTTGTAGCATTCTTAGTAGTTCGTGAATTGTGACGTCAGACCCTAGGTAGTTATGAAATTAGCATTAGTTTATGGCTCGTCTGTTACTTTGAATATTAAATCCTGATTGCATTTATGGAGAAGTATTAGATTTTGTGTTTAATTGGATTTGTTCATGCGTGTGGAAATAAATTTATAAAGAAAATGATTGTATAATTTCTAACATTGGCTTGCCTAGAAAGTGTGGTGTTAGGCTCCATCACGATCCCTGAGGTTGGGAATTTGGGTCATGACAAGTTGGTATCAGAACACTAGGTTGCTTAGGTCTCACAATTCACGAACAAGCTTTATAGAGTCTGAAGGATCGGTACGGAGACGTCTGTACTTATCTCTCGGAGGCTATCAAATTAGGAACAAACTCCATTTTTATTCTCTTCTACTCTATCGTGCCGTTCTTGTTATCTCCAAAACTGATAGAGCTCTTCTAATTTCTCGTAAATGGCGGGAATACGTGCTTTTCTCCCGCGGACTGATATATCAGATTCACCCGCAACACTAGTCCTAAACCATAGAGGATGCAAGAAAACTTCCACTCATGGCACGTGGAAACTCAAGTAGAAAACAAAACTCAAGGCCTAATTGGAATCAGTGAATCTCAAAAGGGAACCACAGATAACCTGAGAAATTATTTTGTGAATATAAGAGCGAGAATTCATACGAGATATTTGTATTGGTAAAAAAGAGTCTTACATGTAAGATGATTCTTGACAACTTAGCCAGCTACGTGGACCAAGGAAAACATGACAGCTGGATATGACTCTGTAAAGAGGTACGAAACAAAGAGGCATGATTCAATAAACCTTTGAGTTCATCAGCCACGGGAAACTCAACTTAATTAAGACAGGGAAGAGACACGGTCAGAGTGAATCCGGACAGAGCTACAGGCAGATTCGGGGATCCTCAATTAATGACCTATACGTTATGTAACCTACAGGAAACAGTTATAGTTACCCTTTTGTAACGCCTCATTAATGTAATAATTAGTCATTAATGAGCGATCATTGCAAGAATCAAATGTTATTTTAAGAAACCCCCTATATAAAGGAATGGAAGATAACTTGTAAAGACCATCTGAGAATTTCTAATACTACGCACTTTACTTTGCAGCGTGTCATTATTACTTTCTATTTATTTTCTTTTATCATTTCCTTGATTATCAGTAACCCGCCCAAGTTGGCAAGTGCATCGGCCTCAGTATTCTGTTTCGAGGTAAATGCTGGAGAGTCCATTCTTTGCAGCGGTGCAAGGTGATCTGCAACTTGTCTAAATATCTTTGTATCATATCTTCTCGTACTTCGAAGGTGCCGTTTACTTGGTTAACTACCAATAGGGAGTCACATTTAGCTTCAACGACTTCCGCTCCCAAGTTCTTAGCTAGTTTAAGACCTGCAATTATAGCCTCATACTCGGCCTCGTTGTTAATCGTTTGTCTAATAACATTTCCCGTAGGCGGTTTTAAAACAATACCTAGTCCGGACCCTTTCACGTTCGAGGCTTCGTCCGTGAAGAGGGTCCATACCCTCGATGAGGTGCCCGATTTCAGTAGTAGTTCCTTTTCCACTTCGGGTACGAGGGTTGGCGAAAAATTTGCCACGCAGTCTGCTAATATTTGAGACTTGATGGCCGTTCGGGGCTGATACTCAATATCGTACCCGCCAAGTTCGATGGCCCACTTGGCCAATCAGCCCGATAACTCGGGCTTATGCAATATATTTCGAAGGGGATATGTGGTAATGACACATATAGGATGACACTGAAAATATGGCTTTAATTTTCTAGATGCGCTTATTAGTGCGAGTGCTAATTTATCTAGGTGCGGATATCTGGTTTCAGCATCCCCTAAAGTTCGACTTACGTAGTAAACTGGAAACTACGTACCTTATTCTTCTCACACTAGCACTCCACTTACCGCTATCTCGGACACCGCAAGTATAAATACAACTTCTCATCTACCTTTGGGGTGTGGAGCAAAGGTGGGTTGGATAGGTACCGTTTCAACTCCTCCAGTGCTTGCTCACATTCCGGATTCCATGTAAAGTCGTTTTTCTTTTTAAGCAAGGAGAAGAACTTGTGACTCCGATCTGATGGTCTCGAAATGAACCGACCCAGGGCATCTATACGTACGATTAGCCTCTGAATGGCTTTCACGCGTCCACGACGGTGGTGTCCTCGATGGCTTTGATTTTGTTGGGGTTGATCTCGATCCCTCGATTTGACACCTTGAAGCCGAGGAATTTACCCGAGCCAACCTCGAAGGCACACTTTTTGGGGTTGAGCTTCATGTTGTACTTCCTCAAGATTTCGAATGTTTCATGCAAATGGGTCAAATGGTTCTTTGCGCGCAGGGACTTAACTAACATGTCGTCAGTGTAAACTTCCATTGATTTCCCTATATGTTCTTCGAACATCTTGTTAACTAGGCGTTGATACATAGCTCTCGCATTTTCTTTTAGCCCAAAGGGCATTACATTATAGCAGTAAGTTCCGTACTTAGTGATAAAAGAAGTTTTTTCCTGATCTTCTGGGTCTATCTGAATTTGGTTGTACCCAGAATAGGCGTCGAGAAAGTAAGTATCTCGTGGCCAGCTGTGGCGTCGATCATTCGATGGATGTTAGGCAAATGGACATGCCTTATTCAGGTCCTTATAATCTACACACATTCTATGCTTGTTCCCTTTTTTGGGGACTACGACTACGTTGGCTAACCACTCAGGATATTTGACTTCCCGAATAGACCCCATTTTAAGGAGTTTAGTTACCTCTTCCTTTATGAAGACGTGCTTTAACTCATACTGAGACCTTCTCTTTTGCTTTATCGGTCTGAACTTGGGATCCAGGCTCAATCGATGAGTTATAATCTCGGGCGGGATTCCTGTCATATCTAAATAGGACCACGCAAAGCAATCCATGTTATCAATAAGAAATTGAATGAGATTTTTCTTGAGTTCGGGGGTTAGCCCCGTTCCCAGGTATACCTTGTGTTCGGGTAGATACTCAATGAGTATCACCTGTTCCAGCTCTTCGAAAATCGACTTAGTTGCATCTGATTCTTCGGGAATGACGAAGGTTCGAGGAGTGAGAAAATCCTCTTCGTCATCTTCGATTACCTGCTTATCCGCTTCGGTCGAGGCTGGGGGCGGTGATTGCTATTTGACTATTTGTTTATCTTTGATGCTCGACTTTTCTGAGGTCGAGGGCGCTGATGTAGGTGTTACCTCGTCAACTGCAAACATCTCCTTTGCAGCGTGTTGTTCTCCGTAAACTGTTTTTACCCCATCCATTGTTGGGAACTTCATCATTTGGTGAAGGGTCGACGGTACCGCCCTCATGTTATGGATCTATGGCCTCCCAAGCAGTGCATTATACCTCATATCACCTTCGATGACGTGAAATTTTGTGTCCTGGATGGTCCCGGCTACGTTTACTGGTATGATTATTTCCCCCTTGTTGTTTTGCTAGCTGATCGGCTCCCGCCTATACCACTAAAGAGTAGCAAGTACGGGTGTCAATACACCTTTTACCCGAAGGGTCGAGATCGATTTCCACAGGGAGCTATTTATGTTGGAGTTGAGTGTCTAAGTGATCTGGTAGCGCGTTGGGTTCTCAATTGCACTTTTCATAAAAAGGTTTGGTGATTAAACTACGGTTTAGTCTATTTGAAATTACGAACTAGCTAACTAATATCTTTTTGGATGTTTTCTCAATAGATAAAGGGACTAGGGCTGTGACTTTCTCCTAGGTGAATTGACGGGATCTAAAACCCAAGGCAAAGGCGTTATGTTGGGGATTGTGATATAGCCAATGCACGGAATTACTCACTCTATACCTCTCGGTAGCTTGAGTGACTTTGCCCTAATTAACTCCCTCAAGACCAATTGGGTGTCAAAGTTGTGCAAGCAATATAGGCTCAAGTCGGGTATTACTATCTCTAGGTTTAATCCTTTAATTGGGACTATCAATCTCTTGATTACACCACAATTCCTTGTTGGACTGATTTTTCTAGACTCAAGTTCTCTTTCTCAAGAAGAACCCAAGTCAAATAGGAACAAATTAGTGTTTGCAGCCACTAATTTAACATGGAAAATACAAATCAGTCCAAATATCAACTATCTATAAACATCTAAGCCTTAAATCAAAAGACCCATCAAATACCCACACTAGGGTTGAGCCACAACCCTAGCTAATGGGTCTAGCTACTCATAATAATGAAAGAAAACACAGAAATAGATGAATAATAACCCATAAGATTTAATTACAAGCTAATAATTGAAGATTCAATGATAAACCAACTATAAAATTACTCAAAATAGTCTAATGCAGTCGTTCACGAGCTCTCCTGAAAGTTAGAGTACCGAAGATAACCTAAAAATGAGAAAAGAAAGTATTTATACTAGGCCGAATTTTCTGTACAAAAATACCCCTGCGGGGGTACCGCGAACCGCAAGAAATGGAGTGCGGCCGCTAGGGCTGTGCATAATTCGGTAAATACCGAATTACCATACCGAAATCGAAGTTTTTGGTATTTGGTATTTGGTATGGTATTTGGTATTTGAAAATAAAATACCTAAATACCGAATATTGTACCGAAATACATACCAAATTACCGAATATACATATTATATATATCATAAATATAAAAGTTATAAAATTTTAATTCATTTTATTCTTAGTTTTTTTTTAATAAATATTTCCCACCTTTTATTTTCACTATACGTACCTTTTTCCCCATTTTTTTGGTTACCTGCTTACACCCAGTTGTTTCCCCCTTTTAGTTTTAGGTTTAGAATCCACCATTTTCAAATCTTACTTCAACTTAGACAAACCTTACTTCAAGTGTTGTTGCATTCAAAAGATTGATTTTATTGGCTAGTTATAATTTAATTTTGCCGGCTAGTTAAGATATTATTCTCCCCTAAATATTACGTTCAAAAAGTTGCTTTAGATCCGAACAAACCAAAGTTACCGTACCGAATAAACCGAAACTGAAAGGCGAAAAATCGAACCATACCGAATTTAATTAGGTACGGTATTGGTATATCATTTTAGAAAATCGAATATCGAAAATACTGTACCGTACCGACCGATGAACACCCCTAGCGGCCGCGGTGAGGCTTTTTGGCTTCAAACTCTGCTCTCTGTCACTCTTTCTTGTTCATTTCAAACCTTTTTCTCCTTTCTAAACGTTCCACACCTTTCATCTCTTTTCTTTTATTGATTCCCTTTATTTCTTCTAGATTGTTCATTCTTTTTGACTTTTTGATTTTCTTTCTTTTTCATTGTCTTTCCTTTTCTTCATTTTGTACCTTTTTTCACTTTGTTGCAGTCCTCGTCTCTCCCACAAACTTATGATTTTGCCTTGTGCTAAGGAAAGATAGGGTGCCAAGAGAGGGTCTTGGAATGGGTAAAGGCTTGTATCGTGGTTTTTGAAAGAAAAAGGTCTATGGCTCAAAAAGGTTGACTAGGGATATTATCATTGGTAGGCTATGGAAGTTTTCAAGACATCATTCGGATCAAGGAGAGCCTATAATCACATCTCAAGTCAAACTACACTTAGGATTTCGCCTAGACAAACATTCAAGGCAAGTTCTAGACTAATGGCTCGGGACTTAGACTTGCAATTCAAATTCTCACCACACAAGCTATGGGATTGCTAAAGAGACAGAGTTGGGGTCCCACAAAAACCTTAGCTAAGATTTGAGCAACACAATGGTCCCAAAAAATCACTTGATGATTATTGGCCAACACAAGAGTCTCAAGGTCACAACTTTCACCATCCTATACACAACAATTTGTTTTTGACCATAGGATCAAAGGCAAATGTGTTAGGCCCAAGTGAAGCTTTGCCTGAGGAACCATTACTCACTAGCTACTATTTACACAAAAAGCAAAAAGAAAACAGACTCAAACCCTTAAGAAGTTTTTCATGCCATCCACCATCAGGAAGAGCCACCCTGTTCACACAAATTCCACCTTTGGAAAGAACCGTGGCATTAAAAAAACCAAAGGCTTATTGCACGCAAAAATTCAAAAAAAGAAGCTACGAAAAGAAAATAAGAATCTATGAAAGGAGAAATGCGGAAAGTAAAATAAATATATACAAGAGGGGATTTAGTCGAATATACATAAGGGAGAATGAATATATACCTCAGAAGGTAACTTTATATACAGACCAAAGTTGCAAAGTACGAAAAGTAAACTAGAATGGTCAAATTATGTACATACCAAAAGTAAAAAGAAAGCATAATAAAAGAAAATAGTGTCATATATACAATCCAAATCATCCAAATAGGGCTACCCCCTCAAATGAGAGCTAGCATTGTCCTCAATGCTAACTAACCAAAAATAGCTCAAAGTAAAAGAGAGAGAGAGTAAAAAGAAACTCCTTATTTTCCCTCCGTCTGCATAGGCTCATAAGTCTAGGTCTATGGGTCCTCGGACTTCTCGGGAACTATTGACTGGCTCCTTGCAACCTGTATCTCCACTGGGACCTGGGCTTGTACTGGGTCCTGGGCCTGTACTAGAATATGGGGCTAGCTAGAGGAACCTTCCTGCGGTTCCTCCAACTCTATAACATCATCATCAGTACGGGGAATTACCCTCTTCCTCTTTGTTGGCCTCGCTGTCTCCTGCTTCAGCTGGGCTGCTGGAGCCGGGTCATGCAATAAAATCTCCAAAGGCAAGTGATCAGCCTTCAACTTCTCTACCTCCACCCTCAACTCCTTCACCGACTCCTTGGAAGCACGAGTCTTTCTCAGTTTCTTTGTCTCCTTAGCAAGCTCCTTCAATGCCTTTCCATGAGAATCAACAGCATTCATGATCAACTTCTGGTTCTCTAGGAGCTTCTTTTGGTTGTCCAGAAGCTCCTTGAGAGTGTCCTCCACTGACTGTGGGACCTGTGGCTGAGGAGGTGCATACTGGGCTGCCACCGATGTAGAAAGTATAGACAGCTTAGAAGTGGCTGCCTGCATCCAGTTGTTGATACTGGCGAGGGTTTGGCTCAAGCGGTGGGAAGTCAAAGGATATGCTGCAGATGAGGGAATATCTAGGGTTGTAGAAGTGGAGGGTCCTGGGGCCATGTCTGTGGTAGCTGAGGGAGGCTGAGTAGGAGCCACTACTACTACTGGCTCTTCAGACTAGCCAATAGAAGTAGTGGATTTGCCCTTGGGGTTCTTTCCTTTAGGGTTGTCATCACCCTGTAGGCTATACCAGGAAAACGGTGCCTTCGGTTTTACCTTCACATCAAATCTCCCTTTTTCTATAATTTGATCCTCGAAGTACATAGTCAAGAAATTTGGGAAGGGGTAGGATCTATCACCTTCGTTCACCACCCGTGTAATCACCCTGGACATCACATTCCTGATGTTGATCGGGTACCCCGCCATGATTGATGCCACCAATATAGACCAGGAGATAGGAAGAGAGTTGTCGTGAGTGGTGGGGTCTAGCCTACTGCACACAAACGTCTCCCACCCTTTTGCTTTAAAGTTCAGGGTTCTCCTCAGAATTTTTACTCCCGTTGTCAACCATGCTGGGGTGGTACCTGGGATTGCCAATTACACTGCTAACCACGGACGGGCATCCTCCCCCAAAGCTACCTTCTCTAAGTACAATGCCTCATCCTCCTCCGGTAAGCCCAGGTAATCATTGATTGTTTTTCCATCAAACTTTATTGTCAAATTTCGTACCTTAGTCACTATAGTGCCCTTTTTGATGTGGGCAACATTTGTGTATAACTCCTTGACTAAGTGCTCATTGGCATCCACCACTTGGCCTATGAAATAGTCCCAGTCTTCTCTCTCTCTGAACTGCCTCAACACATTGGGATTGTGAGGAAAAAGGTCCTTTGTAATGAATTTCCGCTCTGGTATCAACTTCCTCTCGGGCCACCATTCTATGAACTTGTGGTAGGCCACTTCACACACAAACCTGTCTTTCCATGCTTCCGGGTTCCTGGTTCTCTCTACTCCTCCTACTTGGGGCTCACCCCCTTCTTCTTCTTCTACGGGATCCTCACCGAATAGTGAAGTTGTAGGTGAGGTAGAATAGGCATTGTCACTGCCCGCAGCTGAGCCCTCAGATGACTCAGAAGAAATTTGCACTGACGCTTGGGTAGTAGGGGTGCCCGGAGGTGTATCTCTCAATCTGTTCCTCTCCGGCCAGTCAGGAACATGTTCTAGCACGGGGTCTGAGTCAGATGCCTCCCGGGAGGGCACATACTCACTTCCCGAATGGGAAGCAGCTCTATCAATAGCCTTTATTGTCTTCCTGGTATCTTTGATAGCTTGCCGGGTTTGGGGAGTCAATTTGATCATGCCCTTTTCTCTACCCCGGGAGGACTCTCCTTTTCCTTGTTGTTTTCTACCACTGCTTCGTGATTGAACCATTGTCTGCAAGTGGAATTCAGTGGAGGCTCGTTAGTATCACAGTATTAGATGAAGCAGTGCAGAATAAGATTGCAGGCAGTTGAAAATGAAAAGCAGAATTACAGACCGCGGACTGCACAAAATGAAATGTGATCGCAAAGAAGCTACCGCGGACCGCACAAAATGCACTGTGGTCTGCACTGAGGTGGGGGTCAGACTACCCACTCTCTCATAAAGGCCTCCGCGGACCGAACAAAATGGTATTGCGGTACGCATTAAAGCACCGCAGACCGCACAAAATGAAGTGCGGCCGCAAAGAACCTACCGTGAATCGCACAAAATGCACCGCGGTCCGCATTGAGGGTGGGGGTCAGACTACCCACTCTCTGATAAAGGCCTCCCGGACTGCACAAAATGGTATTGCGGTCCGCATTAAGGCACCGCAGACTGCACAAAATCCACTGCGGCCGCATTACGCATCATGACTATGCC
The DNA here is from genome assembly GCA_005239495.1 of Nicotiana undulata. Lineage (NCBI taxonomy): Eukaryota > Viridiplantae > Streptophyta > Magnoliopsida > Solanales > Solanaceae > Nicotiana > Nicotiana undulata. Next base: position 16,867 of record MDKH01086339.1, on the reverse strand, counting down.
ACGGAAATTGTACCCATAGTCACAATGATTTATTGATCACTACGATGATTCATAAGATATTTCCTAAACTAGTGATTATTGTGTCTGATTTCTAAACCCCGTCTATTCCAAATTAAAAACAGCCCATTGTTTATTACGTTACCATAGCTCAAAGTTCTATCACTTAAATTTTCTATAGCACATTGCCCAATTGGTAAGACTAGAACAAAATTGCAATATTAAAAGGACAAAACGAAAATTCTTAAGCTACTAGATAATCAAGTTCACACTCATCAAGTTAATTATATAATATAATAATTCTAGCCTCAAAATCAATCATGATATCCAGCAAAAAACTTGGCATCAAATTCAAACAAAAATAGAATCAGTAAAGTAAAATATATAATCAGTAAAATAAAGAAGAAACCTTTATTGTTGAAATTTTTTAATATTTACAATGAAGAAGAGCTCCAAAATTGCAAATCCAAAATGATCTACAGACGAGAAACATCGTTGAACCCGGCATACCTCTGTCCTTTTCCTTACATGCGTGTGTATGCATCTTGGATTATTTTTGGTCAGTGGCTTAGGTTGTAGGTTTCTTTTGGAGTGTTTGATTTCTTGTGGAAGTTGATCTTAATGGGAAATGGTTTACCGATCCACAAAAGGAAAAGGGGTATGTTTCTAGTAGAGTGTACATTAATAAAGAAGATTTTGGCTAGAAAAAAAACAAAACAAAAAAACAATAGCCTATAAGATGGCTTTACGAGAAATTGAGTGAGGATTTCAGATTCTTAGCATTTGGTTGGTGGGTTTCTTCGTAGAGGAGGTTGTGTCCTCTTTGGGAATTGGGGGTGTGCTATTTTTTCTTCTTTGTCTAGATGGGAGAGCTCCAAAGTTAGGAGATTAGGTTTTCTAATTATGTTTTTATATTGAGTAGATAGGACATGGGCCTGAAAATCCGAATTGGGCCAAATCTGGGGCTATCCAACTCTTAATGTCCAACAATGAAGAAAACTTAATCCCTTTCCTTTAAATAATTCAAAAATATACTATTAAATGTAAAATTAGTTTCAATTAATTATAGTAAACTATATGAAACTATTTTTTTCTTTTTTAATTTTTGTGATAAAATAAAGTAAAAAAGTCAAAACAAGTTAAAATAACGATATTAGACCTCGCTAAAATGTGTGAAATCTTGGGGAGAGTCAAAAATTACATGTCTACAACTGCCCCTCTTTGACTGGAAACACGAATAGTTTTCAGACAAAGAACGACGAGACAGGTTTTTTGACCCGACCCTTATTTAGATAGACCTAAAACTAAAAGAAAGGAGAATGTGACCGAGCCCTGGTATCTGAGGTGCCTACATATCCTTGGTTATAAAGGAATCAAGCCACGTGTAGTTTAGAAGTAGGAACACTGATGGAGTATACCGAGGTGGAGAGCCAATTGAGGTGTCGTTCTGTCGAAGTTCCGATCCGCGGCCCTGTTATTACATCAAAATTAAAAATGAAAAGACTAACTAAGCCTATCATCTATGAGTTACAAGGCTCCTATCAATAAATCTTTTGAAGCTTGATCTTGAGTCTTGTATGGTGCTTCATGCCGACTTTAGATTTGAACCTTGACGCTTGCTAGCTGCAGGTGTTAGTTCATTCTTCTTCAGCTCTTCAGATCATGATGGGACATGAAAAACTTGTGACTCGGTCATGTCTTGAGCAATCCACATATTGCCTCCGCTTCTGCATTTTGGATACCTCTTCTTTTTTGTTTTTTTTTTCTTCTTTTCTTTTGGATTAAGACTACTTTTGTTGGTCATCTATTGTCGACTCGCATTCTTGTCGCGAGCTTCTGCTACTTGTAACCTGAATTGAATTCTGAAATGACTTCCCTTTTTCTCCAGGTGGGTGCCTGCTACTGCCTTAAAAATTCAAATTTTGAAATAAGTTCCCTCGTTCTCCAGGTGGGCGCCTGATGACATAACTTGAAATGTATTCCCTCGTTCTCCAGGTGGGCGCCTGATGACTTAATATGAAATGTATTCCCTCGTTCTCGACCGGGCGCCTGATGACTTAAACTTGAGATAAATTCCCCCATTCTCCAGGTAGGCGCTTGATGAATTTACTTGAAATGAATTCCCTCATTCTCCAGGTGGGCGCCTGATTACCAAAACTTTAATTGTATTCCCTTGTTCTCCAGGTGAGCACCTGATTGCCAAAACTCGAACTGTATTCCCTTGTTCTCCAGGTGGGCGCCTGATTGCCAAAACTTTAACTGTATTCCCTTGTTCTCCAGGTGGGTGCCTGATTACCAAGACTTGAATTGTATTCCTTGTTCTCCAGGTGGGCGCCTGATTGCCAAAACTTGGATTGTATTCCCTTGTTCTCCAGGTGGGCTCCTGATTGCCAAAACTTTAACTGTATTCCCTTGTTCTCCAGGTGGGCGCCTGATTACCAAGACTTGAATTGTATTCCCTTGTTCTCCAGGTGGGTGCCTGATTGCCAAAACTCGAACTGTATTCCCTTGTTCTCCAGGTGGGCGCCTGATTTCCAAAACTTTAACTGTATTCCCTCGTTCTCCAGGTGGGCGTCTGATTACCAAAAACTTGAATTATATTCCCTTGTTCTCCAAGTGGGCGCCTGATTGCCAAAACTTTAACTGTATTTCCTTGTTCTCCAGGTGGGCGCCTGATTGCCAAAACTTTAACTGTATTTCCTTGTTCTCCAGGTGGGCGTCTGATTGCCAAAACATGGATTGTATTCCCTTGTTCTCCAGGTGGGCGCCTGATTGCAACAAAACAGACAAAACAAAGAAAATTTTCTGCCCCAGTTTGTACCAGGAACATTGGTGAGTGTTAGTTGGATCCCATTCTCCAGGAGGGTCCTGAAAATTTGAAAACTAAATCCCATTATCCAGGATGGTCCTGAGAATTTAAATCAAATCCCATTAGCCAGGAGGGTCCTGAAAACTTAAATCAAATCCCATTATTCAGGAGGGTCCTGAAAACATAAAACCTAAATCCCATTATTCAGGAGGGTCCTGAAAAACGAGAATGAACTTACCTGAGCCAGGCTCTCTTCCTGGAGGATCTCTGTAGAAAGAAACAAAATTTCTTGCCCCTGAATCATGCTTTCCTCATGGAGGGTCCCTGCACATCAGACAAATTTTCTTGCCCATGTTTAAGACAAATAAAATCTTATTAGTTTGAAAACGTGGTGGTTAGCTTGTGGCATCATTGCTGAGTGTCTACTCCTGCCACTGCCATGCTTCATTCTGATGAGCTGCTTCGGGCCAACAAGGTACTGTTTGACCTTTTGGTCGAAAGTGGACCACAAAACCTCTGGATGACCTGAATCTCTTACATTCACTTGTTGCATTGTGTTTTCATTCTGAAAGTTTCCAAATCTTTGTATTTTTCAAAATTTAAGAATCACTTTATCACCTGAACTTCAGTTATCACCATACTGCTCATTCTGAATCATGTCACTTGTGATGTGCTTGGCCAAACTCCGCTTTGTGCAATTTAAAAGCTGGCAGTAGGCTTTGGAATCCTTTCCTGCTTGTTCAACAAGGGCTAACTCGAAAGAGACTCATAAAGATAGACTCAAATAGCACAATGAAGTTATTTTTGGCATAAGGAACGAAGGAAAATTTTGAACAAAGATACCTATGTGAAGAAGAATGGAAAAAAGACTTATCTGAGTGAAGCGGCTGGGTCCAATGATCATGACATGCATTTTGGATTGATCAGCCTAATCAGTCCAACCAATCATATTTCTAGTTCATGTTATGTTTTCATACGTCAAATCGGGATTTCAATGATCCAATTTCTCTATAAAGTCACGAGCCTCATTCAAGTTGTAGTGTCCCGAAGGTTTTTCACCAACAAGCTTCTCTCATTTGTTCATCTCTCAACTCACCATTGTCTTACGATGCATGCAAGGGTTTTCACCAATAAGACTCTCTTGTTTCAAATTTTCTCTCAGCTCACCATCGCCTTACGGTGCCCTTGAGGGTTTTCACCAATAAGACTCTCTTGTTTCAAATTTTCTCTCAGCTCACCATCGCCTTACGGTGCCCTTGAGGGTTTTCACCAATAAGACTCTTTATTTTAAATTTTCTCTCAACTCACCATCGTCTTACGGTGACCATGAGGGTTTTCACCAATAAGACTCTCTCATATTATTCATTTTTCCTTGTGCCCATGAACAGAGTGTTATCCATGATGTAAATCATACTTCTAACTCGCTTGACTTGTCATCCTCAAAGATTGATCGAAAGGTCTTTCTTTGGACCGTAGTTTAGGCTTTCGGACAGGGTTAGAAAGAAATGATGGCATGAAGGCTCAAAAAAATTTTAAGATGAAAGGGTTCAAAATTACAACTTTTGGAATCAGATCTTTAGCAAAACTAAAACTTCTGCCCTAGTTTCTTTGAATCCGGGGAATTCTTTTTCATCATTGTTTTTGGATTTTGTTTGATGGGACCGAACCATAAGGCTGCCTACGTATCTTGTGGTGACAAGAATCAGGTCGAACGTAGTTCAAACATCTGACCTGACTTTTTTTCATCTTTCTTTCCTTTTCTCTTCCTTTTTTTTCTTTTTTTCTTTTCTCCTTTTTCTTTTACTTTCTTTTCTTCTTTTCTTTTTCTTTTTTTTTTTATTTTTCTATTCCATATCTTTCCTTCCTTTTTTCTTTTCTATTTTCTAACTCTATTTTATGATTCCAAAAGAGGGGTATGAAAGAAAAATAAATTAAGGCTCAAAACGAGGTAGCAAAAGATAAAAGTGTTTGGGTTGTGGAACAAAATGCCTTCGTCATTTCAACTTTAAACATGCCAAGTACAAAATACAATTGAAGATAAGCAAAGAACTCATACATAGTACCTCTTGACTGTATCGGAATTGATGGTCATATCTACACATTTGCCTTCTATGTCTGTTAAATACAAAGCACCATTGGGCAACACTTTTGTCACAATGAACGGCGCCTGCCAGTTTGTGGCGAACTTGCCTTTAGCTTCAGCTTGATGTGAAAGAATGTATTTCAACACTGACTGATCTACCTCAAACTGTTTGAGAGACATTCCCTTGTTGTATGCTTTTATCAACCTCTTGATTTCCCATACTAATTGCCTCAATTTCACTCAATTCAAGCTTCAAGTTATCTCAACATGTGTGAATCTTGCTTGTTTCCTCAAACGCATCTTTTATCATATTCAAAACTATGTTTCATTATTCCATGATTAGATTGGCTTTCAAGATCTGTCTAAAAACTCCGCATGCATGTCATGTCACTGGAACTGGCCTAAAAAGAACAATGTACAATAAAAGAATTAAACGAAGACTGCAAATAACAGAAAAATAAAATCTCATTTGACTAAGGGATGGAAAACACCAAAACAAACCTAGATGACAAACTGAGAGACACAAAACTAACTAACAAGACTCCTTCCCGACGAGGAAATGAGGTACTTTCTAATTAATAAGCTCGTGATCTTAGCCACTGAGTTGCACATCAAAATTACTGGGACCTTCACCAACTTCAATCACATTGTCTTAACCAAGTGGCTCATTAACTCCTTTGAGGAGGTTTTGGGGGGTGGAGTGTGAAAAGATTGTGGGGAGATATCAGCAGCAGTAGGAATCTGGATTTGTGACAGTGGCGGAATGGTGACAAGGCTTTTAGAGTAGTTAGTGGGATACAATGGTGGAGGACACCCACTAATCCAGGCTTGGTATATTTAGACCATCTGTCCTTTCAACCTTAGGACCTCTTCTTTCAACTCAGATTCTGATTCAACAACCCCCTTAGGCGGATCAACAACACATGTGTCAAAGTCTTTGACAGTCATGGCTACCTCGCTATTTGACCTTATGGTGTACGGATGACTCGCCACAAACTAAAAACCCTCTGTTATGATAACAATTAAAATACCATAGAGGAGCAAAACAAAGCCAACATGTTAGCGTTAGGACATTTATCAAATAAAAACATCACGTTGTGTGCAATGCACATAGCAACAATTAACGGTTCTAGAATAACTTCAAGGGTCACAATGTCATTTGGCATCATCCCAATTTTGTTCATTTCAATTTTCTCTTCTTTCTTTTGTATCACTCTTTGGCTTGCACATTTTCCTTCCTCTCTTTTCTTTCTAATTATCACCATTTTCTTTCTATCACCCCTCACGTCCCACAAATTCATTCTCCCTTTTTTTTCTTTTTCTTTTTTCTGTTTAAATGATTTGATTGAACCCTATGTAGGTTGCCTACGTATCATGTTCCACATGAATCAGACTAAGCGTAGTTCGGGAGGATCAAAAATAAAGAAAATAAACTAACTCTTTTTTTTTTGGATTTTGATTTATTGATTGATTTTTTTTTTAATTTCCAAAAGAAAAACTCATAAGGAAGAAAGAGTTTTTTTTTTTTTTTTTTTTTTTTTTTTTGTTTCAATTTTTTTTGAAAGAAAAACTTCTAAAGAAGAAAGGAAATATTTTTTGATTTTTGAACTTTTACTTTGAATTTATGAAAGAAATATTTCTAAAGAAAAGAATATATTTTTGAATCTTGAGTTTTCTTTTTAATTTTCGAAAGAAAAACTTCTAAAGAAGAATGAAAATATTTTTTTGGATTTTATAAGAAATTAAAAGAAAAATATTTTTGAATTTTTAAAATTTTAGGTCTCAAAGAAAGGCTTTTCTAAAGAAGAAACTAAAGGAAAATATTTTTAAAAAAAATTTGGTCTAAAAGAAAGACTTTCTACAGAAAATATTTTTTTGGGGATTGTAATTTGATTTGTCTTCTTTTTTTTTTTAATGAAAGACTTCTACGAAGAAAATGTTTTCTTTTTTGTTTTCTTTTTTAAATTCTTATTACTTTATTTGAAATTTTCTAAAAAAACTTCTAATGAAGGAATTAAAGGGAAATATTTTTTGGATTTTTAAAAATAGGGGCCGGAACTGATGAGGTTTGCCTACGTATCTCACATCCGGTGAGAATCAAACCCGCGTAGTTCTGCCCGTTTTGACAGAACAGAGGAAACATGACTTTTGAAATCATTGCCTCATTTTCTTTCTCTTTTTTTTCAAAATTTTGGTAGAGTTTCGAAAATTTTCAAATACCTAACTCTCACTTTATTTTTCTCTTTTTTTTTTTGATTTTATTTCCCTATTCTAGGAGCCACTCCACACGCAAACAGAAAGAAACAAATACGCAAGTAGCACGTAAGATGCATCAGGATGGTCTTTTAAATTGGGTACACCTGTCCTAGACGAACCCAACCCCTGTGTTGAGTCCCCTAAGTCAAATGCACGTGATGCAAACAAGCGTTCCTACTAGGGATACGACATGAGGCTATGTTATTCTAGGTTTAAACCCTGGGTGTATTGTTCTAGACCTGGCTTACCCGAGCGGACAACTCGAGCCGAGGGGGGACAGCGTACCGGTAACCAAAAGATCATCCGGCTTTGCAACTTGTCCGATCCTCGTTCTAAATTAGGGATATGACACTAACAGAAAGAAGTCACGCCAGCGTGCACTCCTCAGAAGATAGAAGAGAGGGATTTCGTAGCAGTTTATATACAGTTCAGATAATATCAAAGCAGTAAAAAGCAATATTTAGCACATTAGGCTCAAACATGTAAATAAAATCAGATAGTAAATAAAGCTAACATATAAAAATTATTCTAAGCTCGAATTCTTGAACCCTGAACTAGAGATTCTAGGTTTGTTCCCCAGCAGAGTGGCCAGAGCTGTCACACCTTCTTTTTCCCGATAGGGGTGGGATAAGGGAGTTTTTCCAATTAAAGTGACATAAACGAAATGGGATTATTTATTTATTTCAGAGTCGCCACTTGGGATAATTTATGGTGTACCAAGTCACCGATTTATTTAGAATCCCAAATCGAGGAAAAAATGACTCCATTTAAAGTCTGCGAAAACCAGAAGACCGGGTAAGGAATTCTGTTAATCCGGGAGAAGGTGTGAGGCACTCCCGAGTTCCGTGGTTTTAGCACGGTCGCTCAACTATTATTAATTGGCCTAGTCATCTGATTTATTACAAGTTTAAACCTATTTTGCATTTTTAACCTTTTAAACCGCTTTTAATATCTATGAAATTATTTTGGAACAAGTCACGATGTCTTACACTTGCCGTTTTGGTACATGTTGCAAACCGCGCCACACGAAATCAACCCGCAATTTACGACATATTTATTTTTATTATTGTTTGAAGTTGTGGTCGAGTCATGCCAGCGTGCACTCGAATGGGAGTTACATATCATGAGTATGTCACGGGAACCGTACCCATAGTCACAATAATTTATTTATTTTAACTGTTTGATGGTCGAGTCACGCCAGTGTGCACTCGAATTTTTGAGGTTACGCATCATGACTATGCCACGGAAACCGTACCCATAATCACGATGATTTATTGATCGCTACGATGATTCATAAGATTATTTCCTAAACTAGTGATTATTGAGAAGCTAAAGAAATCTGATTTCTAAACCCCGTCTATTCCAAATTAAAAACATCCCACTATTTAGTCAGTGGCATTCTTCTGAGTCAATCTAGTCAGTGGGGCTGCAATGGATGAAAAGCCCTCCACAAATCGCCGATAGTAGCCTGCTAGACCTAAGAAACTCCTGATATATGAAGCTGAAGTAGGACGTGGCCAACTCTGGACTGCCTCAATCTTCTTAGGATCAACCTTGATACCCTCTTCGAATACCACATGTCCCAAGAATGCCACGGAATCCAACCAAAACTCACACTTGGAGAACTTAGCATATAGGTTATGTTCTCGCAAAGTCTGGAGCACAACTCTCAAATGTTGCTCGTGCTCGCCCAGGCTACGCGAGTAAATCAGAATGTCATCAATAAAAACAATGGCGAAAGAATCAATATACGGCCTGAACACTCTATTCATCAAGTCCATAAATGTTGCAGGGGCATTAGTCAAGCCAAAGGACATCACCAGGAACTCATAATGGCCATATCTCGTACGAAAAGCAATCTTCAAAACATCCGAGTCCCGAATCTTCAGCTGGTGGTACCCCGATCTCAAGTCGATCTTAGAAAACACCCGAGCACCCTGCAACTGGTCAAAAAAATCATCGATACGCGGCAATGGATACTTATTCTTAATGGTGACCTTTTTCAACTGGCGGTAGTCAATACACATCCGCATGGACCCATCTTTCTTCTTCACAAATAGTACTGGAGCACCCCCACGGCGATACACTCGGCCTGATAAACCCCTTGGCCAACAACTCCTCAAGCTGCTCCTTCAATTCCTTCAATTCTTTCGGGGCCATACGGTACGGGGGAATAGAAATAGGCTGGGTGCCTGGGGCTAAATCAATACAGAAATCAATATCACGATCCGGAGGCATGTCCGGAAGGTCTGAAGGAAATACATCAGCAAACTCTCGAACTACTGGCACTGAATCAATCAGCGGAGACTCGGCGGTGGTGTCCCGCACATAAGCAAGATAGGCCAGACAACCCTTCTCGACCATATGTCGAGCCTTCAAGAAGGAAATAACCCGACTGGCTGCACTAACCGAGGAACCCCTCCACTCCAGCCTAGGCATCTCAGGCATGGCTAGAGTAACCGTCTTGGCATGACAATCCAGAACGGGCTGGTAGGGAGATAGCCAATCCATGCCTAGAATAATCTCGAAATCAACCATGTAGAGAAATAGAAGATCTGCTCTGGTCTCGAACCCACAAAATGAAATCACACAAGACCGATAATCCGGTCTACTACCACCGAATCGCCCACGGGAGTGGACACATAAATAGGAGTACCCAAGGACTCACGAGGAACATCCAGGAAACAAGCAAATAAGGCTGATACATACGAATAAGTGGATCCTCGATCAAATAACACTGATGCCTCTCTACCACATACTGAAATAGTACTTGTGATCACGACATTTGATCAAGACGGAATAGCATAGAACCTGGCTGGATCACCGGATGACTGACCTCCGCTGGAGTGAATAGGAGCCGGATGACTGACCTCCGCTGGAGTGAATAGGAGCTGGCTGAGCTCCCCCTGCCTGGCCTCCACCTCTGGGATGACCTCTACCAGCCTGTCCTCCACCTCTAGGTGGACGAACCGTCGGTGCTGAGAATGTAGGCCGATAACTCTGCTGAACGGCCTTGCCTCTAAGCCTGGGACAGGTCCTCCTGATATGTCCTGGATCCCCATACTCATAACATCCCCTTGGTACCATAACCTGTTGCCCTGAAGATGAAGAACCCTGGATAGCTGGGGGACGGTGATAACTCTCTGGCATGGCACTGAAGTAAGGACTAGAAGACCCCTAATGACCGGAATACCTTCCAGAGGAACCCTGAATGGCTGGTGGGCGGTAAGAACTCTCCGGCATGGCACTGAAATAGGGACTCACTGGGACACCACAGGGAGGTGGTGGAGGGGCTGAATATGGAGGCCTGCTAGGCTGGACCCTACCTAACTGACCTTTACCCCTGGCTCGGGCACCTCTGAAATCTCCAGAAAATCTAGCTCTCTTATCCTGCTGACACTGCTCTCTACCCCTCGATCGATAACCTTCAATCCGTCGAGCAATCTCGACCACAAGCTGATAGGGAGTCCCCATCTCCACCTCTCGACCATGTTGTACCTAATACTTGAGTGCAGCCCAGCTACAAATCTCCGCACTCTCTCAGCATCAGTAGGAAGTATCATAAGGGCATGACGAGACAACTCGGAAAATCTAGCCTCGTAGTCCATCACCAACATTTGTCCCTGCTCCAGCTGCTCAAACTGATACCGCAGCTCTTCTCTATCGGAGGGTGGAATGTACCTATCCAGGAACAACTGAGTGAAATGCTCCCAAGTGATGGAAGGGGAACTTGCCGGTCTACCAAGGATATAGGACTGCCACCATCTACGGGCTCTGCCCTCTAACTGGAAGGTAGTGAAGTCAACTCCATGGGACTCCAATATCCTCATGTTGTGCAGTATGTCCCTGCACCTATCAATGAAGTACTTGGCATCCTCGCCACGCTCACCTATGAAGACAGGAGGGTGCAATATGGTCCATCTATCCAATAACTTCTGCGGATCGCCGTCCGCGGCTGGTCTGAACTCAGGTGCTACTGCTACAGGATGGGGCCCACCCACGGGCAGTGTACCCGGGGTCTGATAAACTGCTGCTGCATGGCCTGCGGCCTGGGTAGTAGGGGTATGGACTCCCCCTCCCGCCTGAGATATGGCAGGATCCGTTGGAAACAAACTAGCATGCATCATAGTATCCATGAATCACATCATACGGCCCATGACCTCCTGGAAGCCTGGCGTCGTCGTAAAGTCCATTGGGGCAGGATCTGCTGGGGGCACATCGCCATGCTCCTCCGTGATAGGATCCTCTGCCAGATCTGCTGGGTGTGCTACTGGAACAGCTCTGGGATGCCCTCGTCCCCTACCTCGGGTCGGTGCCCTTCCCCGGCCTCTGCCACGGCCTCAGATAACGGGGGTAGCAGCCCCTCCCGAGTATGGAAAATCGGATGCGTGCGTCCTCACCATCTGTGAGAGAATAGAAGAGTGAGATTCATTATATTACCAATTGCACGATAGAATATGAACAAGGAGAGCTTTCCTAACACCCTATAGCCTCCTGAAGATAAGTACAAACGTCTCTGTACCGATACACAAGACTCTAATGGGTTTGCATGTGACTTGTGAGACCTATGTGAACCTAGAGCTATGATACCATGTTGTCACGACCCAAATCCTAGTTTCGGTCGTGATGGCGCCCAACTCCGATGTCAGGCAATCCAACCTTAATTACTAGTGATCCCCTTTTTAGTTTATCAAACATTTTCCAATACTTGTGAAATTTTAGGACTTAATTACGAGATAAACAAGTGATTTAAAAAACTATAAAGGGAGAAATAATTAAATTAACCACCACCAATAATTACAACCCAAAAGATATAATATCCACTACGTGGGCATGCCAGGAACTGACGTCACGAGTCTACGGGCATCTAATAGAAATGAGTATCCAAAAGAAAATACAAGTCTGCCCTACTGTCTGATGAAATATAAAATAGAAAAAGAAAAGAGGAACTCCAAGGTGCTGCCAGAGAAAAATGTCAAGGAGAGCAGCTCACCGAGAAGTCCACACCAACTGTAGGTCAGGGACGAACTCCGGACGAATACCCAGATGCACCTGCCTCAGAACCTGTACAATTAAGTACAGAAGTGTAGCATGAGTACATAAACAAATATGTACCCAGTGAGTATCCCGTCTAATCTCGAAGAAGTAGTGATGAGAGGTCGGCGTGATACTTACTAGGTTCAAAACTAAATAACATAATAAATTAAAGGCTAGGCAGGAATAGCAGTCGTAGTAATCACAAGGACATGAAATATCAAGTATAAATTTGTAATTACCTTTGCATGTCAAATTTCACTAACACATAATATACCAAACCTCCTTTTTTACATGAATCAATTTATACAAGTATCACAAAACTCCCAGTCAAATATATAGCACATAGTATGCCGAAAGCGTACGGCCGAAGCGTCGCGAAAATAAATGTGCACTACCGAGGGTCGAACGGCTCGACCATAGATGGATCTATTACCCCCGCTCGTGAATCGAACATGCGACGCGGTTGACATAATGATAGGTCTATCCCTCTCGCAAATCATACATGTGACGTGGGTGCCCGTATACATACACAGAATTATCAAGAATCCAGGGATTTACTCAGAGATTATACTTGAAGACACGAATTTAAGCAATGTAATTTTTAATGTAACTTCCTAAATATTTTCATACCAATTCAAGGATACTAAGCAACTCAAAAATACATTTAAAGTCACCTATGAAGCACATAAAAGTATGCTTGTGAGTCCTAAAACTACCCAACATAACATGATAGCCGCTACGCACAGACTCTCGTCACTTCGTGCGTGCGTAGTCCCCGCAAATATGGACATGCAATTATTTATAATCACCTATGGGGACAATTCCCTCTTACAAGATTAGAAAGGAGACTCACCTCGTGCCGAGCCTACTTTCCAAGTCAAGAACGCGCCTGAAACTCCAAACTCGTCTCCCAAGGACTCGAAACTAGTCAAATATGGTATACATGAATTAATCTATGCTCAAAAGTATGAAATTTACCTAATTAAGTAGTTATTTCAACCTACTTTTAAATATCCCAAAATACACCTCGGGCCCACATGCTCGGATTCTGGAAATTCTCGAAGTAAACACTTACCTATAACCTAAGGAACATTAATATATAGTTTTTGTATGATTTCATAGCTAGTTAGTGGGTAATTCCCCAAATTTCATAAAGCCTTAGGTTTTTACTCTAACCCTTAATTTTCACTAATTAGGAGGTTAATCTACCTAGGAATTCATGTATTAAACTAACATTAGAGTAGAAATCACTTACCTTTTAATAGCTAAGTCGTTTGTCTCTTTTCCAAGCCCTCAAGGTCGACTATGGGGGAAGAAATGGGGTGAAAAATGATTTTGTCCCGTGTTTTTAAAGAACTCACTACCTACAGGGATACCGCACCTGCGAAATTGGACAAGGGGGTCTGGGCTCGCACCTGCGGAGAGGAGCCCGCACCTGCGGCTCCGCTCCTGCGGATTTCTATCCACACCTGCGAGAAATGGCAACCTCACTTGAAGACGCACCTGCGAGACAAGGACTGCAGGAGCGGTCTCGCACTTGCGACTGGGAAACCGCAGGTGCGGTCACACCAGATCAGGTGCACCAGCAGTTGTATGTTGCTTGTTTTTTGCCTCGTTTGTTGCTCGAGCGGCACTTGGGCCACCCGATCCCCCGTCCAAATATACCAACAAGTCCCAAATCATAATACAAACTCGCTCGATCCTTCAGAACACTCACAACAACGCTAAAACTCAAAATCATACCTCAAAACCCCTAAAATCAAACTTAAGAACTTTAAGTTCTTGAATTCGATAACAATGCGCCGAACCGACCTATACTACTCGGAATGACACAAAATTTTGCAAGCAAGTCATAAATGACATAACGAAACTATTTTCGGTCCCTGAATTCCGTTCGGACCTCGATAACACAAAAATACGTTCCAAACCTCAATTTGAACTTAAGGAAACTCTTATCTCGTTATTTGGCGCCGGAACGCTCCCGGGTCATCCAAAACCCATTCCGGACATACGCACAAGTTTGAAATCATCATACAAAGCTATCGGAACTGTCGAAACTCGATTCTGAGGTCGTTTACTCAAAATGTTGACCGAAGTCAAATTTGGCCTTAAAGGCCAATTTTAAGGAACTAAGTGTTCCTATACTATTCCAAACTCTTCCAAATCCCGAACCACCCGTCCCCACATGTCATAAATCATAAACATCCACTACGGGAAGTCTCATTTAGGGGAACGGGGTCCTATAATGCAAAACGACCGGTCGGATCATTACAACATGTACCCGACCAATGACATATTCATGTAACCATATAGTAATGTTCATTATCTTTCTTTCTCTCAAATCTCCCGTAGAGGTGAGTTGTAGTATTTAATCTACCATGCATAAATACATTCTTATGCATAATTTTAATCACACACACACACACATAGATAAACATATATATATATATATATATATATATATATATATATATATATATATATATTTTCACATTCACTTTCAGAAAATGAGTCTGCATTTACAATGCTTATCACAAGTCACATTTTCACAGAATGGACTATAATCATATGAACGTATCTCGTATTAACAGACCACTTTGATGCATATTTTCATCACCTTGCGATTACCAATGATGACTATTATTATTTTGGTCTTTGGCATGCCACTTTCATTGGTCAACCACTTGTCTTCTTTTAGACATATTATGCACCACTAAATTCTCTTCAAGAATGGAACAAATTAAGTGGGACAAGCTTCATGCCTTTTTCATGAAAAATATATTATTTTCTTTCGTCATCATTATATCATCAATGTGGTGCATTGAGACTCAAACCCAATGTCTTACCCATATAAAGGTATGTAGGTCATAATGCGTTGGGACTCGAACCCAACGTCTTATTATCATGGTGCACTAGGACTTAAACCTGGTGTCTTACCCTCAAGGTGCGATGGGACTTGAATCCACCGTCTTACCCTTAACCAATAACATAATAGGCCAAAGTGCAACTGAGACTCACCCTTGAGCCTTTAAAAACATAACCACTTTTAATAGTTATAAAAGTAAACTCATATATATGTTACACACGTCATAACAATAAATATCTATTTACTGGTAATAAAGGAATCAAAGTTCTTCATATCACTTTGTAAAAGCTGGCATAGCTCCCTAATTTATGTACATCTTTGTTCTCTGGTTTAGTACGTAACATTTTGCTGCATCACTATATGCTTCTGATTCTCATATAAGATCTAACCTGAACATTAGCTGAAAGAGATAAGACTAAACTTACAATAAATATTATAAAGAAAACATGGAATAGTAATTAGTTTATATCTAAGTATTTTCAACTTTAAAAAGTAAAACACTTACGAATATGAATAGATTTTAAGAAGAAAATACTTAGTATTCGAAACTTTAATGACAAACAAAGAACCATTGAGAAAAACGAACAAGAAAATGAATTAGTTAAAACAAAAAATTAGAAAACGTATCTTAGCACTTTATGCCTTTCCACGATGTACTAGTCTCCTCTGTGATGACCCAAAAGGTCATCTTACATAATTTAAACTATATCTGTATTCCGAGGCTCCGAGAGCCTCCGTTAGTCTCACCTCGTTATGCGTGCGCATCCCGGGCGTGTAACCGGGATGCTATTATGTGAAAATTTGATTAAAAATGAGTTTTGATAATTAATAAATGAATATAGTTGACTTTGGTCAATATTTCTGGTAAACAGAAACGGACCCGTGATTCGACGGTCCCGGAGGGTCCGTAGGAAAATATGGGACTTAGGAATATGCTCGGAATCGAATTTTGAGGTCCCAAGCCCGAGAAATGAATTTTTAAAGAAAATTGTTTTCTGGAAATAATAAAGAATTTTGAAAATGAATAATTATGTGAAAAATGTGTTACCGGGTCCGTATTATGGTTCCGGAGCCCGGAACAGGTTTATTATATGTTATGTGACTTATCTGTGAAATTTGGTGTAAAACGGACTTGAATTGAGTGGTTTCGGATCAAAAATGAGACTTTGAGGTTTTAAAGAATTAGAAATGTGGCTTGGAAAGTAGTGTTATGTTCCCGAGGTCCGAATGAGATTCCGAGACCGGGAATAGTTCCGTGGTGTTAATTATAACTTGTCTACAAAGTTTGAAGTCGTTCCGAGCAGTTTAGGCCGGTTCGACGTATTGAAGTGAATTCTAGAATTTTAAAGTTCTTAAGTTTGATTAATTGGATCTTGAGGTTTGATTCATGGGTTTTGATGATATTTTAATGATTCAAAAGCTTGAACGAGTCCGTAGGATGTATTGGGAGTCGTGTGTGTTTTTGGTTTTGAGCCCCGAGGGCTCGGGTGAGTTTCGGGTAGCTAACGGGGTGTAAAATAGTTAGGAAATCTGGTGTGATGTTGCAGGTTTCTGGTGTCTGGTGTTTTCTTCTCTGCGATCGCAGCCCTTGCTCTGCGATCGGAGAGGTCTGTCCAGGTCCCTTTCGCGATCGCATTCCTTCTACCCGCGATCGCATTGTGTGACGTCCTAGTGTTCCGCGATCGCAAACCTCTACCTGCGATCGCATAGAGTCAGCTAAGCTATGCTCCGCGATCGCGACTCCTCTTCTGCGATTGCAGTGAGTTAGGACTAGACTCTCCGCGATCGCAGCCCTCTTCTTGCGATCGCGATGAAGAAA